>CAJNJA010056864.1:0-24350 GCA_905231915.1 Symbiodinium necroappetens | reverse complement strand
AGGACCTTAAGGGTCCAAAGGACCCAATAAGAAGGTACTTTGGTTGGGGGGCGATTCATTCGCAGGGAACGGCTGTGTTGCCGCCATCGGTTCCCACACCTTCCTCATAACAGCCTCTCATTGTGTGCGGAAAGCGTATTCCATCAATGATTGCAAGGTCACGCTCTTACAGCCCGAGGACGAGTATAGTACACACGGTTATGCTGACGTTTTTGTGACTCACCCGATCCAGATGCACGCCTACTTGGCGTGCTTGTCGGTGGGAACGAACGAGACGGAGAAGACGCTGTCGGAGTTTTTGTCCAAGCATCGGACACTCTCGAAGCTGCAATCAGAGTCAGCGGAGAGTAGTTATCTAGGTCAATATCTGGGAGAGTATGTGGCTATTAGGTACTTGGAAGTAGCCCCCGTAGTAGTACCTGAGCTACCTGGGACCCTTGGGGAACACAGGGGAGTTAAAAGGTTTAGTGTTTAGGGTTTCCCAAGCAACGTCAAGGAGCCTGCAAAACATTTCGGGTTTAGGGGTTTAGGGTTTACGGTTCAGGGTTACTTGTGTCATATCTGCCAGACTGCGCTAGAACCTGCAAGAGCCTACAAGCACCTCCCCAAAAGCACTACTAAGCATGCACACATCGTTTTTACAGACAGCTTTACTGACGGTTTTCAATCAGCAACGATCGACTAAAACCCTAAACCCCAAACTCTAAACTCTAAACCCTAAACCCCTAAACCCTAAACCCTAGACCCCAAACCCGAAACCCTAAACCCTGAACCTCGCACCGACAGCAAAAGCGATGTCCCGAACCGTTGGTCAAAGCCTTCATCTTCACCCCCACCCTAACCCTAAGGGTCCCTAGAGGCTCCATATACACTACTATTAGGGAATTAGGCTCCCCGAAACCACAATAAGGATGGTCTTTTGGGGCCCAATTCCATAATGGTAGCCTATATGGAGCCTTTGGGGTCCAAAGGGCCTAACAATAAGGGGTTCTATACGGCTTCCATCAGGGATCTATAGGGGCTTGTAGGGCTTCTAAAGAGGTTTTGAAGGGTCCAAAAGGATCTAATTTGGTCACATGGGACCCTTAAACCCTGAACCCTTATGGTACCCTTTTCGAGCCCTTAAAGGATCCCTTTAAAGGAACCCTTAAAGCTACATGATACTACTTGGGCACATGGACCCTGAGGGTTGTACCCTAAACCCTAAACCCTAGACCCTAAACCCTAAACCCTAGACCCTAAACCCTAAACCCTAGACCCTAAACCCTAAACCCTAAACCAAACCAACCGGGTTTTCGTCAGGAGTCAGGTCGACCAGTGAGCCCGAGATCACAGCAGCACGGCAGAGTCTTCGACGCAAATTCGGATCTCGCAAAAACGGTTTAGGGTTTAGGGTTTAGGGATTCGGATCTCGCAAAAAACTAACCCCGTATAAGGCTCAAAGTAGCCCAAAAGTGATATAAATCCTGCATTACCTTAAGGACCCTAAACTGTGGGGATTGCGGTATTTTCCTTATTCTGGGTAATGCAGCATGTATATCATCAACCGTAGTTTAGCCGACATAGTCGTGAAGGATCCAAAGCACCCAGCAGGAGGGTTTCAGATTCCCAAAGCCCGCACTCTGAATGGTCTCTCAGACGGTTCAGGGTTTAGGGTTCAGGGTTCAGGGTTTAGGGCCAGGGTTTAGGGTTCAGGTTTAGGGTTCAGGGTTTAGGGTTCCGGGTTTAGGGTTCAGGGTTTAGGGTTTAGGGTTCCTCCTGGATACAAACTGTTTGGGCATTGGGACCCTCAGTACTTAGATGCCTGCTTGCATGTTTTATCTTCGTGTCTTTAAGCTCCTTTTCCCTTCCCCTCAAAGGACTCATATTTTAAAGCTTTTGGGCCTAAAGACCCTCTTATATAAGGCTTTTGGGCTATTTCGATGCTAAGGGTTTGGGTCTGGGAACCCCTGCAAGCAACCCCTGCAGGCAAAAAACATCAACATGACACCTCAAGACACAAAGATTCAACAATCTAATATGGCAGCCTGAAGCATCTACCATTATTGATCCCTGGGGCTCTGTATTTTGGCTATACTATGAAAGAACCCAGAACCTTGATAAAACTAACAGGGCCCCTATACTACGAACCTCGAACCCCTGCCAGGCGCAATCGTCAACAACCAAAGCCCTGGGCCACGAAGTCCTAACCTTTAGCATCAAAATAGCCCAAAAGCCTGATATGATAGGATCTTTGGGCCCACAAGCCTTAAAATATGAGTCCGTTGAGGGTAAGTGTGAAGTCAGTCTGCAAACCTGAACTGGGAATGCTAACACAGCCCCGGCACCACTGCATTTCCAGCCCAGACCTGTCAATATCCAATTAATTGAGGAATATACCGTTTAGGGGTTAGGGTTCAGGGTTCAGGCAAACATAAATACCCGATTTTAACCCCTTGTTGAACCCTTTCCGCCGAAAGGAACTATTGTGGTGGCCCTTACTTACCTGTGGCCCCAAACTGACCCCTCAATGGCCCTTGGTTGTTGGGTATAGCCACTAAAGCACTGGCTTTTTTTAAGGACCAAGTGACCCTTACAAGAAAGGCTCTACACTCTTGCAGTATGAACCCCTATATGGTATATGAATTAAACCCTAAACCCTAACCCCTAAATCCTGAAAAATCCCTGGCCCTTGACCCCTTAGGAAGGCCTTATGGTAGGTACCTACTAACCCTGAGGGTCCAAGTACCCAAATAGTAGGGTTTCAAGGTCCAAAAACCATTCAGGTATGGACTTTGAGACCTAAAACCTTACTATTTGGGTACTCGGACTCTCAGGGTAAGTCCAGTGAACCTCCAAGCAACCCTAAACCATAGACCTTATAACCCTATAAACCCTAAACCCTAAACCCCAAACTCGAAACCTTATAAACCCTAAACCCTAAACCCTAAACCCCAAACTCCAAACTCCCCCAAACCAAGGATGTGGCAGGATCTCGTCGCGCTTTGCCAAATCAACCCTGTGGGCAAAGCAAAGGCCGAGTCTCCGGTAATCTAGCAGGGTTTAGGGTTCAGGGTTTGGGGTTTAGGATCTAGGGTTCAGGGTTTAAGGTTTGGGATGTAGGGTTCAGGGTTTAGGGTTTAGGGTTCAGGGTTTAGGGTTTAGGGTTCAGGGTTCGGGGTTTAGGGCTTAGGGTTTAGGATCTAGGGTTTAGGGTTTTGGATCTAGGGTTCAGGGTTTTGGGTTCAGGGTTTAGGGTTTAGGGCGTGGGGTTTTGGGTTCGGGGTTTAGGGTTTAGGGCGTGGGGTTTAAGGTTTAGGGCGTGGGGTTTATAAAGGTTCGGAGGTTGGGGCGTTAGTGGCCGGAAGCTTCTTAAGGCGTATTGTACACCCTGCAGACAAGGCACGGTTTAGGGTTTAGGGTTTAGGGCGTATTGTGCACCCTATAGACAAGGGGTCATAGCCTGCTATATTGTAAGGTATGGGGCTACAGAAAGGGTTGAGTGGCAAATTGTATTATCGTGTTTTGGAGTTTGGGGCTTTAGGTTCAGGGCTATTTCTGCATAGTACTCCAAACCGTACACATTGAGGCAGCGAGCTTCTATGGTTCAGGATTTTACCCTAAGGCTCAAAATATAGCCAAAGGCCTTATATAGTATGGTCTTTGGGCCCAAAAGCCTTAAAACATGAGTCCTTGGAGCCTTATCACGGCCTCCTTGTAAGGGGCTCATGATGGCTTCATAATATCGAACCCATGTCTTTTACACTAGGGGTTTAGGGTTTAGGATTTCATAACCCCTAAACCCTAAACCCCCAACCCTAAACCCTATAAACCCTAAACCCTAAACCCTTATCCCTAAACCCCAACCCTAAACCCTATACCCTAAACCCGAAAGTCTATGGATCCCATGTTTGTTTTTTGCGCTCGGGCTATTCAGGGCGTCTGGGGCCTCGATTACTTGGGCACCTTCAGACCTGCTTGGGGTACCTTTGCTTATCAATGAACGGTTTAGGGTGAAGAGTTTATATAAAGTTGAGGGTTTAGGATTTGTAGGGTTTAGGGTTTAAGGTTTAGGGTTTAGGGTTTAAGGTTTAAGGTTTAGGGTTTAGGGTGGTTATTTCGGCAAGCCCCGACCTAAAGCCTTAAGCCCTATATGCTTATAAACGTCTGATGCAGAGCTTTGGGGTGCGACCAAGAATCAGGTTGACAGTGAGAACGCAAACCTGCGTCGAAGAGGAGTACGCAGAGAGCCCACTACTTTGTTGGTCAAGCTGCTGTTGATTGCCAGTTGGAGATAGTCGTAGTCCATGGGCATAGGGATCACACCACCAACTGGTTGGGGGGTCTTTTGCTGAGCAGCAAAAACAAGAGTTGATGAGCCAGGTTGCAGCATGGGAGGCGGAGAGGGCTGCGAGCTTCATGACTCGCGAAGACTAGGTCCCTGAGTAGTACCCTTTTGCCCTTTTTATTTTAGGGCCCCGTTACTAAAACCGAATAGTAGGAAAAAGGGTACCCTTATTTTAAAGGGGCTACTCAGGAACCAAGAAGAAATGGAGCAAATGGGCGTGCTGTTGGAAATTCAGATCCGCAGCTACAAGCTGGGCGCAGAGGCTGAAACACCCTAAACCCTAAACCCTAAACCCTTAAATGTAGTACCATTTTTAATAGGTCATCCAATAAAAGGTACTACATTTAAGGGTCTAGGTAAACCCTAAACCCTAAACTCTAAACCCAAGGAGGTTTTGGCACAGCAAGTTGCAGTCATCAAGCTTTCACTTGGTGCTCGGGATCCCTTTGCGCGTCTTCGCATTACTTAAAGGCTCATGGGACTTAGTAAGTAAGGTTAGAAGTACCTTAATTGGGGTTATAAGTAATTATAAGTATAGTTACCTTATTAATAACCCTAGTTACTAATTCCCATGATCCTTTAAGTACCCCGCCACCGACGAGCTCCTGGAGAATGTGAACCAGGACTTCCTACCCGGTGAACCTCGACCGCCTTTGGCTTGAGAGTCCGACCTACCCTGAGACTCCCAAACCCCTTAAGTAAGGAATATACCTTAAATCATTATAGGAACCCTATAGTAGGATCTAAGGTATATTCCTGAATTAAGGAGTATACCTTAAATTCTAGTAGGAGCCCGAATAGGAGTTAAGGTATATCCCTTAAGTAAGGGGGTTTTGGAGTCTCTGGGTACATGGGGTCCAAGGCTTCTCGCCTGCAGTAGAAGATACAGCTCATCGAGGAGACCCTCCTGGGCAGGGTGGTCGGCACCAAGCCCGTAAAAATTGGCTTTAAAACTTAACCCCAAATAACCTACGCTTTTTAAGGGCTTAGATAAAGAAATCATAGTAAAGAACCCTAAAAAGGTAGGTTCTTTAGGGTCCAGGTAAATCTTAAGACCTTGTAAAGCTCTTGTATAACCTTCTGATTCTGAAGCCTGAAAGCCCGTTTCATACCCTCTTGTATAACCGAGTAGAATCTGAACCCTCAAACCCTGAACCCCGAAAAATCATACCCCAAACCGCTTACAACCCTCAAATAGCCTTAAAGACCCCTTTACCCACCCACCCACCCAGCCACCCAGCCACCCACCCAGCCAGCCACCCACCCACCCACCCCATAACCTTACACCCCCGACCCCTAAAGCCTATAGCGGCATTATGGAATTATAGGCTCCAAAAGACCATCCTCATTATGTTGTTCAGGGCCTAAGTTCCATAATCGTAGTATATCTGGCGCCTCCATGTTATCGAACTTGTCGAACCCTGAAGCGGAAGCCTGGAAAGGAGCCCTTAAAGGAACCCTTGAAAGGAGCCCTCTTCGAACTGCGGAGGCTACTCTAGAAGCCCCTTTTTACAGGAACCCCTTTCAAGCAGCTCTTTCAAGGAGATCAATTCAGAGGGTCCAAGTACCGGTAGTGTTTTTAGATCTCAACATTCCATACAATCAACAATATTCTGTATTCAAAACTTTAAACCCTACAACCCGTAAACCCCTAAACCCTGAACTCTAAACCCCTATACCCTAAACCCTATAAGCCCTAAACCCTAAACCCTAATAGTTGAGTATGTGGACCCTTCGGGAACCCGAAACCCGAAACCCTAGACCCTAAAACGTTTCGGGTTTAGGGTTTGGGTTTAAGGTTTAGGGCTTGGGCTTTAGGAAGCCCTTAAACCCTAAAACTTTAAGGACCCCGGTGGTAATCAGGCGCCGCCAGCACATCTCTACTCCTGGCAGAAAAAGCTCTGGCCCTTTGTGAAGTCTGGACTGCCCTTCGGCTTTATTTCTGAAAGTTTAGGGTTTAGGGTTTCGGGTTTAGGGGTTTAGGGTTTAGGGTTTAGGTTTGATGATATAAATCCTGCATGACTTTAAGGACCCTAAGACCCTAAGCTATGGGAACTATGGTATATTCCTGATTATGGGTCATGCAAGATTTATACCATCAACCGGAGGGTTCAGGATTCAGGGGTTGAGGGCTTAGGAGTTAAGGGTTCAGGGCTTTGTTCCTAAAAAAACAGGTCCTGTTTGGGTCGCTTTAGAGGTTTCCTCCAGGGTTCTTTAGGGGTACTCTGGGATTTAGGGTTCCGGGTTAAGGCCTTCCGGGTTTGGGCATGTTGAATAATGTTCTGCAGAGATTATTCTAGGACATTTTCAGGTGGGTAGTTGCCGTTACAGGAGCCTTATAAAAGATCTTGTATACCTTATAGAAGCCCTATATGCCCTAAACTCCCCACCTGTAGCTTCTTTAAATTATGTCAAGGTCATGTATAGGGGTTTCCCACGGTTGTGGTCGGGGCTTGCAGGGTTCAGCGTTCCGGGTTTCTTCGTTTGGGGTTTATGACAGCTTGATGAGCATTCAGATCATTGCATGTTTCCTATATGCTGTCTAGTATGTTCCACTTCGGAAATCTTGGCTTACGGGGTTTAGGGTTTGTTGTCTGTTGTGTTGCCTTTTCGCTTATCCGTGTGGGGTTTGTGCACGGCTGCATTGTCAGTTTTGACGTTTTCCCAGGTCTAGCACTGTCTCCTTATATATATATATATAGAATATAGAACATCTCATGGGTTTTTGGTTGCTTCACACGATCTCCATAGGATGATGTGTGGTTTCAGGGTTTAGGGCTTGCATGGGGTTCAGGAGTTTGGTTTTAGGGTTCAGGGCCCTTAGGGGGTTCCGGTGGCGATGCAGAAGCACAGGTCTTTGGGATTTAGGGATTTAGCTGGTAACTCTAAACCCTAAACCCTAAAACGTGCGATTTCCTAGGCAAGCAGGGGGCTTCACTTCAATCTCAAGCCAAGCCGAGAACACGAGAAATACTGAATCCTCAGCAGCAGCACTGATCCTCGAACCCACAATGAAGCAAGGACGGGGTACCTTCCCCTAAGCCCTAGACCCTAAAAGCCTAAACTCTACACCCAATCCTAAGCCCCAAACCCTGCACATCCCGAGACATAGATCCCCGAAAGGCACTAAACCGCACATAGCCAAAGCACAGATGCGAGAAACCGATTAAATTAAGGACAATTCGTGCTGGGATCCCCTATGCATGGCACACAGTGCTCTTAAGGATTCAGGCTATTGGGTTGCCGACTTTTGGGCTTCTACTGTAAGCCCTAAACCCTGAACCCTAAACCCTGAACCCAATCCTAAGCCCCAGACCCTACAAATCCACAGACATAGACACCCGAAACGGACTGCAAGCCCTGAGCCCTAAACCCTACACCCCCGAACCGAGGTTCCAAGCACTCTTGAAAAGAATGTACTTAGGCACTTAAAGGGTCTCCTCTACAGATACTTTAAGAACGACTTATATGTACACACCAAGGTACAAGGAGCATGAGGGAAACCCAACAAGCCTCAGGTTTGAAGCATTCTTCGGCTTCATCATCGTGACCAACTCCATCTTCATTGCCGCGCAGATCGAAATGGCAGCTGCGGCACCAGGCAGGAACGGGGTAAGGGTTTAGGGGTTTAGGGGTTTAGGGTTTGAGGTTTAGGGTTTAGGGTTTAGGGGTGTTAACATTTGAACCCATCAGGGTGCATGTTCATATACTATTATTGTGGAATCCGGGTCCCGCGAACTACGACTAGGATATTTTCGGATGATCTTTTGGGGCCTACTTGCAGAACGCTAGTTCTATGTGGACCCGTTTTTGGGTGGTTGAGTATGCAGGGCCTACGACAAGCTTTGCATTGCAGGGTTAGTGTGAATGTGTATTTCGTGTTTTTTCAGGTTTTTGCACACCAGGAAGCCCGGTTACCTACTTAAAAGATCATGGGACTTAGTATCTGGGGTTATAAGTGAGGTTTTCGCTCTTTCGCTCTTTCTGGGCGTTGAATCCATATTCGGTTGCAGCCCTTTGTTGCAAACATTTAATTAAAAAGTGAGACTGGTAGATGCTCCCAATCGGCTCCTCTTAAACGCAGACAGCAGGCGCCTCTCAACTGGACAAAGTCTAGGAGATGCAGCGAGCGGACTGGTTGGGGAACTATGCGATCGTGACTGGAGAAGAAAAAGGCCGTCGGTATGCCGGAGAGCCAGAGTCGAAGGGCCAGCCTAAAAAGGTCACAGGCCAAGATGGCTCTTGACAGCTTCTGAAATAGGGCCTTGGGACGGACAGGAGCAGTCGGGAGGTCCTGCCAAGACAGCAGTCCAAGGGCCGAAATCAGAAAGACGGTGTCGTGGAAAGGTCCTTCAAAAAAGGACGGAACGGTACCCTCATGTAGGGACCGCAAGCACTCCTCGTGTGTGAACGAGAGGGAATTGGGACCTAAGGAACCCAATGAGGAAGTCCAGGATCCCGTGCCGACGCATACAAGTGTGCTGTCAAGAACCGGGGAGGTTACTGGAACGGAAATCGAAGCCGTGTCCAGAAAATCGAGGATGAGAGAAGCATCCCTGAAGGTAGTGTATGCTGGTGGCTTGGAGATGGGAGAAGGAACAAGCCAAGCTGCCAGGTCAGCCTCCTGTATCCACTCCGCGATTTCGCACAGGAGACTTGGAGCAAATGTGTTCTGCATGGTCCCTTCCAAGATAGCTTGCTTCCAAGAGGAGGCAGTTGCTAGAACCTTCCTTACAGGTAGGCATACACATCCAAAGGCTATCCGAGCTCTTTCCCAAGCTTCCTCCCTACTCACTTGTGTCTGAGAGAGCCCCGAGTCAAGGACTGCAAGACAGTCCATGACCTCAGCCGATGGTCGGTCAAGGTACTCATACCATGCTCCTGCTCCATGGGACAGCCTCGGCCCTTGAGCCTGCAAAGACGGGGCCTGAAATTTGCCCTCATCAGGCGCCTTTCGGCTACCTTGGCCTGGTTCTGCCTGACAGCTTAGACCCGCCTCATGCAAATGCAGGCGACAAGCACGACTGTGATTGAGGTGTCGGCACAGCTTAACATGGGTCGAAAAGTGTCGAAGGCAGGACTGGCACTGAGTGCCCCCATGGATTTTCCTGCCCTCAGTCACGTGTCCATGAACCTTAAAGGCATGAACACTCCAGGCCTGGTATGTCTGGAAAAGCTGTGAGCAAGGCGCACAAAAGTGCACGTGGTGCCGATCACTGGCTACGATGCCCGGTAGAGTCGCGCCTGCACACCGAAGCTGTCGGCATACCAGACCCAAATGTCGGCGCATCGCCACTTGGCAGGACTCTTGTGTAACAGCCTGCACCTGTGCCCTACGAACAAGGCTCTTCCATCTGCGAGGCTGTTGGAGGCAGAGCTCTTGCCACGTTTGCCAGGATGCCTGCCATGAAGGGGCAGACTCTCCACAGTCTACATGCTCCCACATCCATTCCAGGGACCGTCGGCACGCGTGCAGCCAACTACCTTGCCAGTGAAGAATGGCCCAGAAAACCGGAACAGGCGCACGGATGCACGAAAGCAAATGCCGAAGCCTGGCTACATGCAACAACGTCTCAACAGTGGGAAGACGTAGGATGGCAAGCACCTGTCGGCCACCCAAGTGAAGGGCCTCCTCATGTGTGTGCAGAGGTCGCACCATAAAGAAAGCCATCCCAAAATGGGCCTGTTCCAAGATGGAGAGCTCAGCAGAGCTGAGAGCTCTCCATGATCCGGCCCCATGAAGGAGAATGGAGAGGATCAAAGACTCATATAAAATGGCTTTGTCCTGCAATGAAACTGTGGGCGAACTGAAAACCCTCTTTTTCCGTGCGTTGAAAGCCTTCCAAGCGGCCCCGACACGATGCCTTAGTTCCCGTACTAACGAGGCATCGTGGTGGATAAAACCACCAAGGTGTTGATAAGTGGGAACAAGGCGGATGCTTGCTCCCTCCCAAAGCTTGCACGGGATGGCCAATGAGGCGTCGGGCAGGGAAAACAGGTCTTTGCGCACACCTCGTGACCCTGCACCAACAACATGCGCAATGAGTTCAGTCTTACCCTTGTCTAAGTTAGGAAGGAGCGCCCGTGAGACACAGGCATCCAAAACGGCCTTGCTTGTGATGGCCATAGCCCCGGGCAGATCGGCAGCGGTATCTGCCACGACCAGAAAAGTGGCATCATCCATCCAAGTCGCGTCAAGGGCCTCCTTGGTGCGAAGGCCAGGATCAACTGTCTGAAGACTGCACAACATCTCCTCCGACCACGGCACTGTGGGCAGGTGCCCTGCCTGTTTGACCTCACAGCGAATATCGTTCAAGACTCTTGCGAAAATGAACGAAAAACAGACGTCTGCCAGGTTATCACCCGGCCTGGAACCTGTGCCTGTTTTTACAACTGTGTCACTGCCCTGGAACCTAAACCACGTGCTCTGCATGGCTTCACAGACCTGTGCGGAAGCCCAGTCGGTTGCCCCGGCAGCTGCCGGCAGGGAAGAGTCGTGCAGGTGCTTGTGAAGCTCATGCATAATTCCAGGCGGGAGCCTCACACTCCTCGCCACCTGCGCCACAGCCTCATCGCAAAAGGAGGTGCCCGTGAGCAAGGGGCGCACTACGCGGTAAAACGCTTCGCGTAAATCCAGGAAGAGGAGGCCATAGCTATGTTTGCGCTGTGCACAACCTTCCTGAAAGGCTCGGACGAAATGAGATGCCATGGTGACAGGAAAGTGCGGCAGTCCTCCAATCTGCATGTCTGAGGCGATGTTCTGCAGCGCGGGGATCGCCCGTTGTCTGGCGACTCTGTGAAAGGACTTTCCTGGCGTCGAGCTAACTAGTATACCCCTATGCGCAGAACACTGTGTAGCAGAGCTCTTCCCTTTCCAGATGGCGAAGAGAGCTCCACCTTTAAATTGAATGGGTTCAGCTGCCCTCATGGACACCTTGAGGAATAACTGGAAAAGGGCAACCGAGACCTGTCCAGCTGCAAAGTGCAGGATTTCCCCTGGTACCTTGTCAAGGCCAATCGCTCGATTGGTCTGTGTGCTACGGAGGGATTGCTCAAGTTCTGTCCGCGTGGGCAGGCTGTCCGTTGTGAGCTCATAGGCATCCAGGTCCTTCTCTGACTGGAAGAGGTGGCAAGTCTCAACAAGCTGCAGGGGGTCAATCTTCTCCCCATCCTCAATGCCGGCAAAGTGCCGTATCCAAACGTCCTCTGCCTCTTCAGGGGTCTGCGTGGGCTCCCCATTAGGATGGCAGATGCCGTGTAGGGCCCGTCGCTGGCGGACCTTGCGCTTGGGTGGGCCAAGTAGGGGGCGCAGCCTGGAAACAACATCTGACTTGGAGGAGGTAGCTGCAAGCGCAGCAGTCTCCCGAACCCTGTTGTTGATGTCCTGCCGTATGTGATGCCGTAGGGCGCCTTTCGTCACCCGCATCTCCTGGACAAGCCCCTGCAAGCTGCGGAAACCAGCAAGTCCTCTCAGAACGGCTAGCACCCTTCCAGCACGGAGCCGAACCCCAGATTTAAGGCCCAGAAAGGCCGCCTTCAGGTCAAACGAGCTAAGGGCGGTGCTGGCCCTCGCGATTTGTTTGCGAAGCCAGGAGCGCCGCTGGCGCAGATCCCAGGTTGCAGCTGAAAAATGTGAGGATCGACAGACTCCACGTTTGGATGGAAATGCAACACTGAGGGCCTGACCTATGTGTGCCTCAATTTGAGCATAGTGCCTATGTACATTGCTCGTCCAAGGTTGCAGGGGTATATGCTCGCAAATGCTGGCCAGCATACACCGCCCCTCCTCAGTGTGTAGGGCTTCCCTGTCGTACTTGACAGTCAGAGGCTCCCGGCCTTTGCCTAGTCTCAAAGGAAAAAGGGCTACGAGCCCAAGGCCAAAATGATCGACCCTGGACTGTCCCCAGTCAAGGGAAGTGTCAACCCAGGAATTAGCATCTGGGACGAACCAAGATGCCGCAACAGCAAAGTAGTCCAGTCTAGCCCCAGTAGTGCCACTGGGTGAAAGCCAAGTGTCGTGGCTGCCGGTGTGACATTGAGAAAAGGTGCTGGGGATCCAAAGATCTTGATCTGCAAGGATGCCCTCAAGACCAGCTGGGGCACCGTATGCTGAGCTCCAGACAAGATCCCCAACACGCGAGGGTATCTTATAGTGGAAACCTGTGTTAAAATCTCCGGCAAGAAATACCAAAGCATTGCGGCTGAAGCGACGAATCCGATGTCGGAGCTCCTTCCACCATTGCTCTCGCTCTGGGCTGCCCCCAACCGGCGCATGGATGCACACGAAGAGGATGTGAGTCCCAGCACGCGAGAAACGAACCAGTAGTTCTCGAGGCCCGCTGGCAACTGTGAGGAAATCATTCGGATGAAAGAAAGCTTGTGTGCCTGCAGTGGACACAAAAGGTATCTTCCTAGAAAACCAGAGTTCACATCCGAAATTGCCCTTGGGGTCTCTGGCGGTGCAGAATCGGACATGAGAGTCGGAAACGTATGTTGTGTCGACCGAAGATCTCGCTTCCTGTAGGGCCGCAACATGCACACCCATCGCTTGCAGTTGCTCCCTCAGATATCTGGCCCTCCCTGTAAAGCCAGACTGATCTTCTGGGGACGAGGCCTCCTGGGACTCGGCGAGTGATTGAACATTGACCGTGATGCAATGCAACCTCCCCCACATCTCCCGATGGATCAATTCTGTGTGTTCTGGGGCCTTGAGGCCGAGGGCTTGATAGCATTCTTCCCGAGTGAAGGGGGTACTATCTGTATGTCGGTCCCGATCAACAAGAGAGGAGCCTACCTGTGCCGGCCAGTGCTCTGGTCGAAGTGTCGCTTCAACTTGCAGCCACAACCATGGGAGTACTCCTGCACGGACTGGCTGTGCCACCCATCGGCAGTGGTCAGGCACTGGCAGACCGGGGGACTTATTGGCGAACTTGGCTAAAGAGTCAGCGAGCTCATTGGCGGGTGTGCCTTCATGGGACCTCACATGTTGGACTTGACTCTTGACCGTTGGCCGGCCAGCAAGCAAGGCTTGCATGGCCGCCCTGCAAATTGGGGCCATGGTCTCACCCTCATTCCATCCGAAAGAGCCTGTCACTTGGTTCAGTGCAACAAGGCAATCGGAAAAAAGCTCTAGAGCAGCATGTGCCGGCGACTGCATGCACCACACCGCTGCCCAAAAGAGGGCGTGTTGTTCACCACAAATGGCTGAGGCACGAGCAGGCGAGACATATAAAGGATGATTGCTGCCTTCAGGTACCTGGCCTGCTGCCCATCCCAGAAGACAAGATGCGCCGTTTTGATACCCAAGAACACAGAAGGCCCAAGAACATTTGAGGCCATCAAAGGACCCATCAGTAAATACCTGTAAGGCACCAGGGGCCCCAGGCACCCAATGGGACGGACTCTTGCTAGTAATGATGTCCTTCGCACATGCTGGCATGACAAGGCCTACTGGTAGGGAAACCTGGAGATCCCACCTACCTTGTTGGAACCAAGAGATGGTCTGGTCCAGGCATGTGTCCAATCGTAAGGTCACAGGAGAGACATCATGACATGGAGGACCAGGGAAGTGCTCCGATAGGAGCAAGGTAGATGACCCTGCGGAGGGGAATTCACTTTCACCTTCGCCTACAACCACAGGGCTTACAAAGTGTTCAAAAAGGACTTCGAGCAAAGTGCTGGCCTCAAAGAAAGCTCGCGATTCCGCGTCCCAGGCACTCTCCTCCAGGAGGGTAACAAGAGAGTCCGTGAGTGGCCCTAGTACTGAGGCCTTGCATGGCGTGGCAATGGTCCTGAGGCGCTGTCCAATGTCTAGTTCCCCAACTGGGTGAGTTGCGCGAAATGTGGAATCTCCACTTATATCACGGGCCTGCATAACCGCAGTGGGTGCATCATACTTTGCTCCAATCTGAACAGCCAGGACAGCATCACCTGTGGTGGCGATGCTACAAGCAAAGGCATAGAGTAATACGGCAGGAAATCGGTGCCGATGTACCAGAAGGGACCCACAAGCAAGCATGCTCAGTCCAATATCGCCCTGAAGCAATGCAGGAAAAGCAACAGTGGCGAAAGCCAACGCAAGGAAAGCACGATAGCAGAGGTCAACCGCTCCTCCAGTGACACCTGGGACCGGGATATCTTGACAAAAGGCTGTCTGCTTCGTATCCTCAGGACCAGTGCCAGCAGAAGGATCTGATGTGAACGAGTCACCACAGGGAGGGCCGCTTGTAAGCTGCCTACCCCGTGGAGGGACATCAGGTGCAAAGGCGACGACCAAAATCTGTCCTGCACTCCAGCATGTCCAAGTCCAATGGGGTGGAAGCTGCGGGAAGACAGTGTGCCAGCCTACCGGAGCACTTTGGTCAAGATCCTGCTTGATGGGATCAAGTGGTAGCCATGGGTTCCAAGAGGAGACGGTCAGCCATCCTATGAGTAGGGGCCTACAATCTAGGAAGCCAACTACAGGTGTCTCCTGAGAACCATTCCACACATCTCGGGTAGCTCGGTCAGTCGCTGCCACAAGAGCACGACACTCCCAGCCGCACACACACACACATCTCCTGGCTGAGGTGCAGCTGGTGTAACGACTACCCGTGTTGGGTGCAATCCGGTAAGGAGTGCAATGTCAGAGCGGTAGTACATGGCTCTATTCGGCAGCATACGAAAAAGAAACTGGCCAGTGCAGCTGGCTACACAGTAGCCATCGCTGTCTAATGTGGCATGTGGAAACACTGGGCTGTGCTCCCACCCTAAGTGCGATCTCAGCATAAGCTGCAGGTCGAATGTGGCGTGTCTACGCGCACCTGGTCGCACAAATGCAACGCATGTTCCACTCTGCAAGAAAACCTCACCACCTGGAGGCAGAGGTGCTGCAGCTCCGGGAAGGAAAATGTCAACTTCTGCCCTTGGTGCGAGTCCTACACTGGCACATAGGCTGAAAGAGTCGGTGAGAGGCGAAACACTGACAGCGATGATCCGACCGTCGAAGAAGGAGAGGTCGCAGCAGATGACAACCCTCTGGCTGGTCCAAGCAGGGACGGCCAGGAAGATCCCCCACCCAGGGTCAGGCTGTGGGCTAACCTCGATAAGGGTTGGAAAAAGAACACGACGGTCTGCCTCACGACATGTCTGAACAAGTTCCTCTAGCTCTTGCACTGTTTGCGGGAGCTGCACGGTTAGGGGAAGATGCTCTGCCTTGTAGTCAGGTGTCAGAAGATAGACCGAGATGTCTATCATGAACCTCTCATCCGTGTCAATGTGCATGGGATCTGTCTCATCCTCTTGGATGAGAATGGGCCATCGGTAGGGCGGGAATGGCCAAGGGCCGCCTAGAAGCCTAGTAGCCTCCCGTGCCCTATCTAAGCCTCCGGAACCTCCAGGGCCTCCAGAGGCGGGTTCCCCCAAGAGCTTACAACCCAGGAACCCAATGGATGACTGAAAGGAGGTGCTGGCGGCAGTCCCGAATGCCGAGAAGCATTCCTGTAGACAGAAGACTCTTGTGCAATGATCGGGATGCAAATGGGTCCAAGGAATAGGGGTGAGGCCTGGCCTGCCCACAGCATGGGCGTGTTCCGTCATGGCGAGGCTCCACTTATTCACACGAACACCAGCAATCTTGGCAAATCCAAGATTGTCTATCTGCACACCGAGGCTTCCGAGACGGGTTTGCAGCAAGTGTACTGGCAAACGGCCAGCAACAATGCTCTTATCATGTCTCTCGACCTGTCTTTCAACAAGAGGAGGCCCTTGCGAGCTAGCACGTTGTCGTGGTGAGCGACTGCGCGCACTGAGATGCGTGAGAGACTGGCCCGGCGCGGCCCCTGATGTCCCTCTGTCAACATTACTCCCACGTTCCGTGTCAGGCTCATTATCGCCTGTCATATCTGAAGCATCTGGTGGAGGACTCAGGTTGGGCGGTTGGTCTCCATCCGATGATGATGTGTCTTGCTCCCTTGTGAACTCGACAGTGATGACTTGTCCATTGACGATGGAGAAGACTCTCTGTCCATCCCGATGCTCTACGGCAGCACCCTTAAAGGTGACTACATGGCTCAGGGGGCATATTCCATAGTATGCATCAGCCAAGAGCTGCACATCTACGAAACAACCTTCAACTGCCTGCCACGCAAATCCCCTTAGGATGCGGCGCTGATCAAGAATCAGGATCCTACGGGTCTCGGGTCTGACAGCCGGAGGGCATGGGATGCTCGACAAGCGATCTGTAGCAACAATCACTCCTGAGGCCCAGAACCCAAAACGGTAGGAGTCCTTGATCTGGGGCACCGAAACTTTAGTGTAGAGCCGATGCTCCGCCACACCTACAGCTTCGGCCAGAACACCCTTGAAGTCAACAAAACTTCTCGGCGTGATCGCTAGGGTGAAGGGACCCGCATCTGACAGGATGAGAAAGTGGCTATTGAGATGAGACTGAATCCCTGGCATGGGTGCTTCGGGGTCCCATCCTTGTGGTGACAGCAGCATATCCGCAAGCTCAAAGCACCTGGGCACATCCCCGTACCTCGGCACAAAGTGTATGGTGTGCCCATGGGTCAACGCAACACGTTCGTCAATGCCAAGCGGGCGGATGCGACCATCAATGTGCACACTGATCGCATCGTCGTGTCTGAAACCTGCAGCAACCAGAATGGATTCGCGATTCAGGCGACTAGGAATAGTCCTAGCAAAGAAACCAGACTGGGTAAGCCTGCAATCCATTAGCACCACCACGAGATCGGTCAACCAGGTGGGGGCCGCGACAAAAACTGCCATTTCGCGGAGAGGCTGCGGTGTGACTGGACAGAGGCGGGGGAAGCCTGCGACCTGGTCAGCAAACCGAAGTTGCTGCACAATATCAACAAAGTCCCTGATCCCTATCGGCAAGTCAACCCGAACTTCTAAAACCTCAGGCACATAGTCTGGAATGTACACTAAGGCATTCAGCAGGAAAGAGGGAGCTGCTGCTGGTCCCTCTGCTTCCATGTCCTGATCTTCTGGGACAGGAGGCTCTATCTCGTTGTCTGGAGCAGGATGCTCGCCGTCCTCTGCTCCAATGTTCCAACTGTGCCCTGCAGGCAGTGTGGAGTCAAGGAGGGAGGCAGGAAGAGGAGGTAGATCTGGCTGCTCTCCCCAGTTGGCGTATCCAACTGCAAGATCGCACTCGACCTCCAGACAGCCTTCAGGAGCCTGCCCATATACTGGCCCACACGCAGGGGAGATGTCAGACGAGAAATGAGCCTCAACCTGCCCTGAAGAACTTGACTCAGAAGTGTCCTCTGGAGTCGTTGGGTCAAGGCGTTCTTCAGCGAAAAGCCTTAAAGTAGCATTCTCCCTAATTCGAATGTCATCCCCCTCACGCTCGCCTCCATGCACTCCAATACGCATAGCAGCTGGTGTCGAGAGGCCGAGGAGGGCTATGACAGCAGGTAAGTGCACTGACGGGTGATGTAGGAGTAAAAAGTGTGGTTTTACTCCTAGAGGCCGAGGGTCAATTAAGACAAACAAGTCCCTAGTGTGACTACGATCAACTCCTGTCGTAGCTGGCGAAGGCACTTCAGCCACAGCAATGACAAAGGTACTTAATTCGCCCTGCACGTCAAGGTCCTTGATTGGAAAGCTACACATCAGGGTGCAGCTTGGGTCAACCTGCAGGCAGTTGGACACGTAGGTCACAAGGTTCTGATCCGCACGATGCTGGATCGGAAGTGAAAACCTGCGATTCCGAAACAACACACACATAGATTCATGGTACGTCAGTCGGGCCATGTTGTGCGGATGATCCCAAAAGGCTTTCTCATAAAACAAAGCCTCGGCCTGTCTTCGCGCAAAGGTTTCGGCAGGTTGTCGAAGTACTGTCACCGTGTCTCCATCACGCAAGTCTACAACTGCGCAGGAGGGCCATGGTCTGGATCTGCAGCCTACGAAAACCTCCAAAATCGCCTCCCTGCACGAGGTAAGCGGACGCACAAACTCAAGCAGAGCACTGAGTTGAATTTCACGAGGGAGGATGCTTGCAAAAAAGTTCCCTCCGACCCGTGTGAGGTCAAAAAGGATCGCCACCTGTCCTCCTGCACCTGGGCACCTGATCGAGCTGGAAAATCGAACAACCGACAAGAAGCCTTCAAACCTTTGAGGTCTCGTAGGAATGATGGTGTCAAAGATGGGTCCAGCATTCAGTGGTGCATGTAGGTGTAGAACCTTGGCAACTGCCTGCATGGTTCTCTCGGTCGGTTTCACAGCGACCTGTTGAGTCACATAGTGTGGCGTGTAAACATACACTCCGAGCCAATCGGAGCCGCACTCACCCAAGGTTGCCTCCGGAACCCAGGGCTCATTATCGGTGGCCACGGGCATGTGCCGCAAGCAACCGTCCTCGACATCTTCCCAAAGCTCCCCAAGCGCAACATCAGAACAAGCACCAACATAGGTAGTGAGCTCCTCGGGTGGAGTCAGATATGGCTGACGAGTGCTGTACGGAATGCCTGGCGGGTCTCCTGGTGCAGGAGCTCTGGTCATCGCAGAGGCCCCAACTGGGAAGAACACCCAAGCGGAGGCAATGTGAAGACCTGACACTGATTCTGGCACGGAGAAATCCAAGCACAAAACTAGGGTCCTCCAAAGCGCCGACTTGACCCCTCCTGAGCGCGGGATTGGGCACCTTCGCCTATGCTTCGGGCACGGGCTTGGGTTGTGCCATGAAAGAATGGGCTGCGCAGGTGAAGCCAGTTGCAAGGCAGTGAGGAAAACAAAACCTGCCTTCCCATCAGATGAGCGGCGAAAGCATCTACAGAAAGCTCCCCTTAGAGGCCGGGTCAAAAGGGCCCCAAGTGTGAGCAGTAAGAATGCCGCGAAACTAACCAGAAAAACTGTGCACTGACTGCTCAAGCTATACTCAGCCTCTGTCCCTGAGCCACCGATACAGATGTTTGGCGCCTGGAGTATAGCGAGCTTGAAAAGGCTGTGTGCGGAGAGTGAGATGAAGGCCGAATGTGATGGGCCGTCGAAGTCCATGCAATGAAAAGGCACGGGAGAGCGAGACACCCCACAAGCCAAATGAGGGCCTTGCTCTCGCGAGGAAGACATATCCTGCCTCCAACCACCATCAAGAGCCCAATGAAGGGGCTGGAGGCAAGGAAAGCAACGAAGAGAGGATTGAGGAGGAAACCGACAATGGAGCAAGGGAAAACGCCCTGGCATTAATGCAAACTCAATCGTTGCATCAACCTGTACAGGAAAAGGGGCAGCCACTTGCTGTACAAAGGCAGAATCTTCCTTTATACACCCGCTGGCTTCTACAAAGGAAGTCACCTTGGGAATCTGATAGCTGCTGGTCTCAGGATCGCCTCCGGGAGTAGAGTGGCTTGCATTCTCTACCCCAATGTAGAGAAGCAAACCATCCTCACCATCGGGAGACCCCAGAGCAACAGCCCTCAGAGCCCAATGACACGGCCGGTATCGATCAGGACCACCACAAGCTGTAAATGCTATTCCAGCTTGCCCAGACCTGGGGAAGGCTCGCGAAGGAAATCTGGGCCCTCTGCTGCTTCTTCGCCGTCCGGAATATGGTGCACCGGCACGTGATGAGTCTCCTTGGACTGATGCACTGTCTCTATGCCTGCCTCCTTGGGAGCCTTGGTGCCAAATGGCTTCAAGGCTGTCCCTGCTCGCTTGGCAGCCAATTTGCCCGCAAGGCCTCCATCTGAAGGTGGGCCAATCGGAGCATCTGCCTGTCTTTGCTCCGGATGCCTCATGCGATCTGGAGAGTTGCCTACACCGGCATGGGTCCCACACGTACCAGCTGCAGTGTTCCCAGGGGAGGCAAGATATGGCTCGGAGGTCCTCGTCGTCCTGGTCGGGATCTTCGTATAGGTTGGCTTGTCTACCTCCGGTGGAGTGGAAGCCTCCGGTCCAACCATGCGCTGAGGAGGCGTCGAAGGGCAGGCTGTACCAAAATGCGGCATGCTTGTAGGCGCCGCGGTAGGTAGTGGCGTCGCTCTGCCACCCTCGGGCTCTGTCTGCATTGGGACAGGCCCTTTCTTCTGTTCTCTCCCAGCAGCCATGGCTCTTTCCAAAACAGCTCTCGGTCCATCTTGGTCTCTCTCCATCTGCATTTGCTCCATCATCTCGTCCCAAGAGGTGTCCTCCCGAGGTCCAGTCACTGGCGGAGGGATACCTTCGGACAGGTAGTAAGCCATCACCCGAATCCTCTCTCGGGCCTCGTCTTGGGCTACTATGGCCTTGGAGAGGTCGTCGGTCACACGCTGGAGATCCTTGTTGTGGCGTTGGCTCTCTTCGAGGTAAGCCTTCTTGATCTTCGCCACATAGGCCTTCCATTGCGCCGCTTTGGCCTCCTTCTGCTTGGCTAGCTGGCGGACTCGCTGTTCCGCTCTCCTGGTGTGATTCAAGAGCTCCTGCATATCGGGTACCAGTTGTCCCCCAGGACTGGGCTCCCTGTCCCAGGAGCCTTGTTGCTTTCCCTTGCCTTTGGTACTCTGCTCGGTCGTCGGCCACGCTGTAGAGTCGTATCGAGGAAAGGATGTCTCCTGGGCCGAATCCTTGCGTCCCCAGGAGCCACGCCAGTATCGCACCGACTGTGGATCTGCCCATTCTCTTGCCCATTCTGCTTGGGCTCTTTCCTGTTGTGCTCGGCCTCCTCTGCCCATGCTGGGATGTCGTGGTGCCGAGTGGTGGGTGTCCACCACAAGCCGCTTTCGGCGACTAACTGGCAGGCCGAGGCGAAGTTGGAGACGGACCTTGGAGCGAGCCCTCCGGAGCCGCCGATGCCAATTTGGAGATGGGGGATGTTTCCCTATGATCCCGGAGCACAGCCTATGTCGTGCAGCCTTGTGCACTGGGGGCCTAGCAATTCGGCGCTGGTGCCGATGTTCTGAGCCCCTTATAAGTGAGGTAACTATATTTATAATTACATATAACCCCAATTAAGGTACTTATAACCTTACCCAGAGGGCCCGAGTACCCAAATAGTAAGGTTCTAGGTCCCAAAATCCATACTCTGAATGGTTTTGGGACCTTGAAACCCTACTATTTGGGTACTTGGACCCTTAGGGTTACTTACCAAGTCCCAGGATCCCCCAAGTAGTACCAGGTGCATTTAGGCTCTATAAGGAACAGCAACCCACCATATAACTGGACTTCCACAGGGCACCACCCTAAACCCTAAACCCCTAAACCCTAAACCCCTAAAGTTCCTTTTTGATATTGCCTTATAGGAATCTAAATATAGCCATAAGAAGGAACTACTTAGGGGCCTATGGGTAGTTGGTTTTAGTTAGGGTCCCGTTTAGGGGTCTTTGCTATAAGGGTGCCGCGCTATTTTTTTGGGGGAACTAAAAAGGGACCCCATATTCTAGAGAGCTGCCCTTGGGAGTTTAGGATTTATGGTGCATATGTATGACTGTTCCTTAAACTCTATATAAACTCTGTCCTACCACAGCCCAGTAGCCCACAGTATGCCTTATGAGTGGAATCTTGGTGAAGAAGTTGAACACCAACCCAGAGGCTCCAGAAAGACTACCATTATGGCATTGGGCCCCAAAAGACCATGCTTATTATGGTTTTGGGGAGCCTAGTTCCCTAATAGTAGTGTATACGGAGCCTCTAGGCAATGTCCCAACCACCGAGCAGGATTTGCACGCCATTGCGGACAGAGAACCCCGGTTTGGGGTTTAGAGTTTAGGGGTTTAGGGGTTTAGGGGTTTAGGGAGTTTAGGGTTTAGGGTTTCTTACAGTACCCAAGTCAAGGCACACGCACGGTACATGGCCCCTTTGGGCTATACCCCCTTGCGAAGGACACGTCTACGAACACCATGCTTCTTGTTTTGGCCCCTAAACGCTAAACCCTAAACTCTAAACAGGGTAGTGGGCAGCTAAATAGACCCTATAAACCCCAAACCCTAAGACCCTAAGACTTTAAAAATCCTAAGGCCGGGTTGCTTGGTGAAGCATGTGACGACAGGCGTTGCGCAACCTGAAATCTTCTTCATTCTCGCCACGATCTACACGCCGCTGAGCCTGTGAACTGGATAGTTCCCTACTTAAAGGATCATGGGACTTAGTAACTAGGGTTGTAAATAAGGTAACTATACTTATAAGTACTTCTAACCCCACATGAGGTACTTATAACCTTACTTACTAAGTCCCATGAGCCTCCAAGTAGCCCCAGGGGTGCATGTCAGCCTGCAGTCTATACCTACGGCTCAAACCCTAAGACTCCAAGTATACAAATAGTACCTACTTTGGGGTCTCAAGTCTTTGCATGGTACCTACTTTGGGCCATTTTTGGAGTCTTAGGGAAAATACTTCCTGTATAATGTATGTCTTTGTGTTGCGGAAAATACTATATTAGCACGTGTGGACCCTTAGGGTACACGCCCAGCTACCTCGACGGTGGGTTACTGTCCTATACATGTAAAGACTTGGTTTATGACAAGCCCCAAGGACAGTATCGCACTATGTTAAGAACTGGGCTTCTGCAGTAGCGTGCCGTGTTGGCTTGTGAGCATGGATAGACTGATAAACCGGAGCGGCGAAAGACGAGATACGGCTGATGGACAAGGTCCTACACTACCTTAGGTGAGAGGTCTTAACATTCCTTGTGATGGGCAAGTAGTGCACCAAGCCCTAAACTTAACCCCAAAACGCCCTAAAAGGGTCCGCAAAGAAAAGAGCCAAACCTTATCAGCTTTATAAGGATCGGTAGAAAGAGCTAAACCCTATCAGCTGTTTCAGGATCGGATACTTCCTCACAACTAAATGGGGTTTCCGAAAATAGGGGCCCCTCTTATGTCGTACCCTAAAAAGTAGGATCCTTATGTTAAGGACTCCAAAATAAGTGAACTACCCCTAATTTTCGGAAAGTCCCAAATCGGGTTTTGGGTTTAGGGGTCAGGCTTAGGAGCGGCAGTGCTCTCGGCTCCTGATGGTTGCTACAGCCCGTTACATCTGCCTTGTGTTGCTGATGGCCTGGTTTAGATACCAAGTAAGCCCCAAATTTCATGAAACCCTAAACCCTAAAACCTAAACCTAAACCCTACACCCTGAACCTTAAACTCCAAAATTTCAAGAAGTGCAAGGTGGTTCTTCACAGTGGAGTTGGTGCTGCGCTTTCTTGCGGGGGGCCCTCGAATCCTCTGCGAGGACCACGGGCGGGACATGAAAGTGTAGAGGTTTACCCTAGGTAGTATACGGCAGACCCCTTGAATGGGACCCTTCTTAACCCTACTTCTGGCTCTCTTAACAGGGACCTTGCTGAGAGGGTCTATCTCGCCAAGAGTAGCCTGAGTCTTAACTCCTACTTAAACCCTACCTGGATCCTAAAGAACCTGAATATGACTTTCTTCTATAATTCGAGGGGTCCATGTACCCGAATAGTATATACATTGGCCTTAAAGTAGTCCCTATTTAGGTACTGTGGGGCCAAACTATTATTCTATTTGGGTACATGGGACCCCTCAACCCTATACCCTTACGGCACCCTTATAGAAGCCTTAAAGGACCCCCTTAGGGTAAGTCTTAAAATACGTAGGTTATTTGGGGTTAAGGTAAGCCCTAAACCCTAAACCCTAAACCGTAGACCCCCAAAACCCCTAAGCCCCAAACCCAAAAGCCTCCAAATATGAGTCCTTCGAGCCTTAGGGTGAACCCTTCAATTCTGAACCCCTAGACCGTCCTCCAGAAAGCCAGGAAGAGTGGGCTTGGCTCCTCGTGGACGTGGCTCGGAAGGAAAATGCTCACTGAGACTCAAGGTAATTTTTGTGAGTTTTGCCAGGTTTTTTGGGTTCGGTACGGATTGATGACATGGGTAGTTCTCTAAAGTAGGGTCCCTTTTTCCAAAAGGGTCCATATATATATATATATATATTACTATTATGGAATTATAGATCCCAAAACCATAATAGGGATGGTCTTTTGGGGGCCTAATTCCATAGTAGTAGTATTTATGGACCCTCTGGGTTTAGGTCCCGATAGTATGGCACCCTTATAAAAGAGGACCCTAAAAGGGAGCCTA
>CAJNJA010056853.1:3720-24356 GCA_905231915.1 Symbiodinium necroappetens | reverse complement strand
TTAAGTTACCATAACCGGGATCTATAATAAATCATAGGGCTTCTTTAAATTAGGGAACTTAAATTAAATCCCTTCACCAGAACCCAGGATGGGTAGGGTTTAGGGTTTAGGGGCTTAGGGCTTGAGGTTTATAGGGTCTAGGGTTTAGGGCTTTGGGTTTGGGTTTATGAGAGCACAAAGTTTCATAACATATATCACAAATGGTTATTATCAGTAAGTATTCAGGCCCCTCTGGTGTAAGGGCTTTGGAAGAGCTTCGATAAGGTTCTAGAAAGGGGTTCATCGCGCCGCAAACATTTAGCGCGTCGGGGTGTCAGGGCTTGAGCCCTAAACCCTGAACCCTGAACCGTGAACCGTAAACCCTGAACCCTAAACCTGCAGGCTTTGGACCGAGGGTTGAAAACCTAAGCTTTAACAATAAAATTTCGGGCATCCCTAACCCTAAACCCTAAACCCTGAACCCATAGGGTTTAGGGATTAGGGTTAAGGCATCCTAAACCCTGAACCCATATAGGAGTCCGAATATTTCGAGGATAGGTCTCCTGTAACTTAGGAGTTAGGATTAGGGGGACCCTTGGGGAAATAGACCCTCGCAATGAGGTCCCTGTTAAGAGAGCCATAAATAGGGTGAAGAAGGGTCCCCTTTAGGGGGTCTCCTAATACTACCCAGGATAACTTGAAGGCTTGCTAAACATTACCAGGGTTCCTAACACAGAAGGGTACGATAGGGTTTAGGTTTTAGGTTGTTGGGTTTAGGGAGGGTTCTGTAAGTATACGGGTCTCGGGTTTTGTTAGTTGTGTATGGTTTTTTGGCTTTTGCACATTTTGATTATGCCTTGTTGCTTACCTATCTTCTAGGGCGAGTTTGTTGTGGGGTCTGTCTCGCCTTAGAATCCGAAGCACTGGGGTTGTAGAAAGGTTGTATGAGTAGGGCACCGAAAAGACTCTGCCTTAAATGCCATAACCTACTTTTTGTGCAAATTAAATAGAGCTTTGGTAGTAGTTCAAGGCAACCTACACATCAAGACTTGTCCAAATAGACAGGCCACAATGGTGTGAAGAACATTCCTGAAGAAATTTGATGAAGTACGGCTATAGTCTATAGAGTTTATTGAAACCTTATTCTGATTACCGAAAACCCTAAACCCAATTTCAGTTATAGGGGCCCTTCTCTGCTCTTGCGGCCACCTCGTTCCGGTGTAGATCCATGGCTGCGATGGGTGGAAGGCGATGCTAAGCACACCTTTGGGTCTAAGTGTAGGCTTTAGGGCTTAGAAACCCTAAACCCTAAGACCCTAAAAACCTAAAGCCCTAAACCCTAATCTAAGACCTCAAAAACCTAAAGCCCAAAGCCCTGAACCCTAAGACCCTAAAACTCTAAACCCTAAACTCTAGAGTCCAGAGTCTAGGAGTCTTAGGGTTAGGGTTACGGAATCTCAAGGGTTAAAAGGATTTGAGACTGTGGGTTCTAGCGGTTTGGGCTTTAGGGGGCTTAAGTTTGGGTTTAGGAGCTATAGGGCTTAGGTGTTTAGGAAACCAAGGAGACTGAGACCACAAAGGGGGCCCGCTGAACCTATGGGTTTTTGGGTTTTTGTTGTGAAGGCTTTTTTTTGTGTGTCATAGGAATCTAGAAGGAAGTTGTATAGGGTTCAAAAGAACTGGTATTTTTTTCACATATGGGCCTCGATACGTAATTGGAAGAGTCTACATAGGGACGAGAAGGGGATACTTTTGGTAGCCGACGTCTTTTGCAGTCTATGCTCAGCAGCCCAAACCGATCCCTGCCCGCTGTACTCACCGGCCTTCTCATGACGTAACCCTGAAACCTAGACCCTAGCCGGCATTCAGACCGATGCAGAGTGTTGTGCAGAGATAGGCTCGAAAACAATACCAAACCATGTTCACAAACCCCCAACCCAAGCCGAAAGTCAAACCCTGAACCCTGGAAGTTGGACCCAACCGTGGCTTCTAGGATTCGGTAGGGAACGGCAAAGGTTCAGGCCGAAAGAACTGGAGCAGGGCTTGCAGCGCTTGTGGCTACAAGCTTCTTCAGAGAACTCTAACACAATCTTCGTGGCTAGTTCCTGTTCAAGCCCTAAACCCCTAAACCCTAAACCCCTTTTACCCCTGTCAGGAATCCTAGAAGGAACCCTGTAAAGGAACCCGCCTAAGCCCTAACAACAGGCCCTAAAGGAAACCCCACACGCCGAAACCCTAAACCCGAAACCTCAAGAGATTCCTTAAAGAAGTCCTATGACCCTTTAAGGAGCCGGCAAAGCTAACCCTCAAACCTAAACCCAAAACAACTCTAAATTTCCAAACCGTAAACCGTAAAGGAACCCGTAAGTAAAGGCAACCCTAAGCCCCGAAACCCTAACTCCGAAACCAGACTCTAAACCGTAAGCCCGCCCAAAACGTATTTCCCCAATAAGCCAGGGAAATTAAAGGCTAAACTTTCAGATTACTGTCAAATTATGAGAACCCAAAAAATTTAAAGGTTGGGTATTGGGGAACTAAACCCAAAACCTTATTTCTAAAAGTCGCTTGAGATGTGCGTCGCCGTGTACTGCGGCTGCCGAGATGGCGGCCTAGACACGGTTTAGGGTTTGGGGTTTAGGGTTTGGGTTTAAGGTTCAGGGTTTAGGGTTTAGGGGAGCTTTACAGTGGCTTCTTTAAGGTTAGGGTTTAGGGTTTAGGTGTTATGCTTCTTAGAGAATGTTGTTGTTATAAGCGTTTTACAAGGTTCGCCAAAGAGATTCTACAAGGGCTTCATACGGAGTTATAGGGTGTCCAAAGTATTAGAGATGCTTTTCGGGTGCTTTCGAGAGCACTTCGAGAACTGGTTCGCAGTCTGTTCGAGTGTCGAACATGTGTGTGTGTATATATATATATACACATATATATATACATAAATGTATTCATAAGGGTTTTGCGAGCAGTTTCCCATGTCCTAAGCAATGAGGCCCTAGTCTTCCTAATCTTGGCTGTAGCTCACATGACCTTCCTACAGCATTCACGGCTTTATTCTCTGGACCACAGATATTCTGGCATTTCCGTGCAGTACGGCACTTGGTTTCGGTTCATCCCCGTTGTATTCAGCGATCACCCAGCCCTTTTGAGGCCCCTGCTCAGCTGCAACAAGCGTTTTCTCTCTCACTCTCGTCTCTCACGCGCTCTGTCTCTCTGTCTGTCTCTCTCTCTCGCCCTCTCTTCCTGTGCCTCTCTCTCTCGGGCTCTCTCTCTCTCTCTCTCGCTCTCCCTCTCTCTCCCTGAGCCTCTCTCTCTCTCTCGCACGCCTGTCTGTCTGTCTGTCTGTCTGTCTGTCTGTCTGTCTGTCTGTCTGTCTGTCTGTCTCTCTCTGTCTCTGTCTGTCCGCCTACCTGCCTGCCTGCCTGTCCGTCTGTCTGCCTGGCTGCCTGTCTGTCTGTCTGTCTGTCTTTCTTGTAGGGCTAGGGGCAGAGTCTGTCTGTCTGTCTGTCTCTCTCGCTCCCTCTCTCTCCCTCCCTCCCTCCCTCCCTCCCTCCCTCCCTGTGTGTCGCTCTGTGTGTAAATATATATATATATATGTATGTATGTATGTATGTATGTATGTATGTATGTATGTATGTATGTATGTATGTATGTATGTACGCATGCAGATCTTTACACGCATATGCACATATTAGCACTATGGTTGTGATTATTATTGGTATCATGACTTGTGTTCTTCGTCTAAATAATGTTGATTTGTATTGTTATCTTTATTGCGATCACTAATGTTGTAATTTCATTCTTGCTGTCATTCCGATTATCATGACTAGTCTTAACAGCAATGTGAATACTAATACCAACATGCTGAATGCTCTTGCTGCTCCTTGAACTCTTGTTCTTCTTACCGTCGTCATCATCATCATCATGACAGTCATCATGATAATTCTGACATTGTTTGGCTAAACATCCTTAATGCAGAAGCCTTAATAATTACAATAGCGTTTTGGGGTCCATTATACTAGTATTACAACAAGGAGCCCTTGTAAAAAGTAGTACAGGTAATTTTGAGGGCCCCTATAGCAAGTGAGCCTCTTGAAGTCCCAGACAGGTCGGCACACGAGGACTTTCACCCACTCCATCACGAGAACGAAAACGTACTTATATAGGGGCCGTAATAAATAAAATAGGGTGTGGGGTGCTTGCGGAGATTGAATCTTCACACGACCTGTGCATCACATGAACGTTTGGAGTATGTCCTACTCAAATTATGAATTAAGCCCCAGATAGTGTTGGTACTCACATAGCCATGGGGCTGACAGGCATCACCGTCAGCAATATGCCAATCAACATGACATGCCCAGAAATACGTATTTGCATGCAGACCGGGAAAAGCAAAATAACACACTAGCGAGCTCAATAATTGAAAACGAAACAAAACTGGCGAAGCATATGTCTTGAAAACCCTAGGCCCTAGACTCAATTCCCGACGCTCGCATCTCACCATTCTCTGGCTCGGTACGAGAACGAGCTCAACTTCCAGATCATCAGACCTTGGAGATGTGTTGAAGTCTACCTTAACCTACCAAAACCTAGTTGTTGTAGGGTCCGCTGTAAACTCCATTAGAATGTAGATTGAGAGCATACAAGAAGTAGTTTGTGGCAGGTTGAAGTCTAGGGTTTGGGATCCAACAGCCGACTCTTTTCGCGGCAAAACTCTGAGACGGCGGGCATGCGGCATAACCAACTATCGTGTAGGGCTGTCGGGGCATGGGTGTGGGGCCACAGCTCATGGCATTTAGGCGTGCAGGGCTGAGGCTCTTTAGATTGAAGGTGTTTAGGGTCTAGGGTTTAGAGCTCAGGGTTTAGGGCTGAGGCTCTGTAGATTGAAGGTTTTATTTGTTGAGCTCTTTTTCCCTGCCGTTGACTAAGTCAGATCGAAGGTTCAGGGTTTAGCGTGCGTTGATCCAGGTTTGAGGGTTTAGGGTCGTTGATCTGGGTGCAAGCCTGCAGTAGAAAGAACAACTAAGTTTGTCACTGCTGCAGATGATCACCATAACGATAGTTTGAGAACAAACGCCTGAAGTAGCTTCCCCAGGAACCACCTCAAAACCGTCGTGTGCCATTCTTCTGCGGCGTCTGGAACGACAGGGAAGCGCCAACAAAAAGAAACGCTGAATCTGATACTGCTGGGTGATATTGTCATATCCATAAACCCTCAACCCCATGCTTTGTGCACTTGGGCTCTTAGCGATTCGGAGCACAACCCGGGTTTAGGGCGGGTGCACCGAAAGAATCAAGAACGCGAAGAGAAGCGGTGGGTCTTGCTTGTCCTAAGCACCAGACACCAAACCCTAAACCCCGACGAAAGCAAAGGCATTCCCCCGGCAGATCAACTGTCAACTGCAAGACTACGGCTGATGATATAAATCCTGCATTACCTTACGGACCCTAAACTAGGGGAATTATGGTATACTCCTTCATGGGTATTGCAGCATCTATATCATCAACCGTAGGAATGGACTGCGCATCCTAGAAGCAGGGGCTTGAAGCCTGAGGATTTGGGGGCCAAGCCCCAGACTACCGAAGCCCCTCCAAAGGCACGGAATAAAATTAAGGACTCGGAACCTAAAATTAAGGTCCGGAGCTTAAAATTTAGGACTGCAGCTCAAAATTAATGGCTGAATTCAAGGATTTCTTGGGGCAGCATTGGGCTAAAGGTGCCCTGATTGCGGTGTCCCGGATTTTGGGTTATTTGGGGTCCTAAATCTACGTCTAGCTGCAGCCTACCCATAGGCACCTAAGTAGTTCCTTTTTGGGATTACCTTATTGGCAGTCTAAATACAAACCATAAAAAGGAACTACTTAGGGGCCTATGGGTACTGACTAGGACCCAAACTCCATTCTTCGCAACCGGAAGCCCGACACCCTAACGCCTGCACGCTCATCCCTAAACCCTGAATCCCAAAGTCTGGCTTCTTTCGGCCCTAAACCCTTATACTTTGGACACTGCCCCGACTCAGCAACCGTTGAGTAATATTCATGATATGGATATAGAAGGCCCTTAGTAGTAGCCCTATTATAGACTGTTACTGTCTGGGTAGTTCTCAAAATTGAGGTCCCTGTTTAGGTCACAATATAGTACGGCACCCTTATAAAACGGACCCTAACAGGGACCCTAATTTAGAGAACTACCCTGATGGAGATGTAGGACCCGAACATTGAGAACCCTTTTGTTCTCTGGACCTATCAAACTCGAGACCCCAACCATAAATCTTAAACCCTGAGCCCCAAAAACCCTTAAACCCTGAACCCTACATTCAACCCTAAAAACCTCAGAATCCTCACCCAAAAACTCTAAACCCTGCCCAGCATCTCTGGCGATGAAGGGCGCCAGCCAAACCAGATCATCAGAGCCGCAGCTGACCTCCAAAAAAGCTGACGTTTAGGGTTTAGGGCTTTTAGGGTTTAGGCTTTAGGGTTTAGGGAGGAGCCGAAATAATTGCCTATACTATTTTGGGTGCTCCTTAGTGCAATTCTAGTCTAGTGGGCCCCAAAACCCTATTCCAATTATTCAGGCCCCTATATTAGGGCCTTAAGAAGCAAATAATAGGACTCCCTTTAAGCGCTTTAAATGGGGTCTATGAAGGCTAGGCATCCTTTAAAAGGAGTACTAGGGGCATGAGGGTTACTACAAAAGGCACTATAAGGGTTTAGGATAGTGGCCTTAAGAATAAGAAAAGGGTCCTTTTAAAGGAATCCTTGTAAAAGGAGTGCTAGACGGGGCATGAGGGTCATTACAAAGGGTACTCTACTGACCCAGAACGCTTCCTTTAAACGAATCCCAAAAGGGCTCCATCAGAGTGTTATTATACGGGTTGCTTTCGGGGATTAGTAAAGAATCCCGCCTTAAGAACGGCCGCCGCGCCGATAAGCACCAGCGAGCGGAAGACCATGGCGCGATGGCGCTCTCGGAGATTCTTTACGGTGTCTAAGGAAAAGGAAGCTGCGCTCTTGGAGGGGCTTTGCAGGGTTTGTTGTAGGGTTCTCAAACTAGGGTCTTCCCTACGCAGGTCTTGTAGATGTAATGGAGGCTTCTCCAAGGTAGGCATGTTTATAGCAAGGGTTTTGCAAGGGTTCGCAACATTAGAGGCCAATGAAAGTTGCGGCTGCATTGTCTTAGGGGATGTTATGCTTAGGGTTTTGGGGGGCTCTTGAAATTTGGTACTGTGTTCAGGAGGTCCTAGCTGCATGTGGGATTCTATATTGGGGCTTCCTCTTCTGCAACTCCCACTTGTGGAATGAGAGCCCAAAGCACGCACGACGAGGATCCCGTTGCAAAGGGCACCCCACTGCAATCCAGCTTACCCTAAACCCTAAACCCTAAACCGTGGCTCTGTTGGTTGACCACCGGCTTTCTTATGGCGCGATGGCAGCTCTCAAACCTCCGACTCCTAAACCTTAAACCCCCAAACCCCTAAGCCTCAAGACTCTAAACCCCTAAGCCCCTAAACTCTAAACCCTAAACAAACCAAACCAGGAACCCTAGCCTTCTAGGCTCCACAAGACCGTGCAGAACCCCGTTGAATCCCCAAAAAAAACAACACCTCCAACCCTCCAGAGGTCGAGAGCCAGAAACAAGGCGTCAGCTTCTTAGAAATCCGAATGTTGCAGAACCGATGGGTCTTCAGTTTATTTTTCCCCTATTGGTGGGGGGTGGGGGGGAGGGAGAAGTACCTCTAACCCCAAACTTTTGGGAAGTACCTCGGGTCGTCAATAAGTTCAGACCGGCAGTTGGGTATGGATTCTAGTGTAGGTACGCAAGGACTAAAGGGGGCACTAGGACCAATTGATTCTTCCAGGCTCCATAGTATGCTTCGAACTCAGTTGCGGGCGGATCCCTCAGCTGCTTAGGGGTGGTTCTCAAAATTAGGGTCCCTCTTAGGGCCCTTGTTATAAGGGTGCCGTACTATATGTATAGAGAACTACCCAAAGCATGAAACTCAAGCCCAACATGTGCTTCAGAAGCAGCCGAAAACCCGCTCACTGGGCTACCGGGGCCGATTGCGGCTTGCTGCCAGCCACAGGGATGGGATGCCTCTACAGGGCCAGGTCCCAATTGGGCATACTTTGAGGGGGGGCGGGGGTTAGGGGTTAGGGGTTAGGGTTTAGGGCTTACGGTTAAGAGTTCAGGGCAGTGTGTTTGACGGTTGTGGGCAGGGGCTAGAGGAATACAGCTCAGGTTCGTCGGGATCGAGACCGCTCAAGTCAAGTCTGAATTCGACCATCCGAAGCAAACTTCAAAACCGCCAAACCCTGCACCTGAGCTTTAGCTACATCTGAAGCTTGACCCCAAGCACCACATGGCGGAAATCTAGTCGGGGTCTTCAAACAGTGTAGGGTGTAGAGTGAGCTTCAACAATGAATGAGGCGCCCAAACACCAAAACTCTGCACAGTAGGAGCCAAAAAACTTCAAGACATCCCTGGAGGCTTGCATCTATCTAATCCTGACTAACTACCCAGGTTATTCCCGAAACTTGCTTATTATCATTGCACTAGCATCTACCCCCAAACCCTATACTAACTCTTGAACCCTAAACTCGGAACCCCAAATCCTAAACCCGAGTCTTGCCGACATGCCTGGCTGCGGTGGGGCCACAATCACCCCAGCCGGCCGGCCTCTTGGCGCTCCGAGGGTTTAGGGCTTAGGCTTTCCAGGGGTTTAGGGCTTAGGGTGTAGGGTTTAGGGTCTAGGGCTCAGGGTGTAGAGTTTAACTGTAGGAGCCTGCGTAAGCAACCCTGAGCCCTCCCATCCCAAGAGACTAGGACCTCAAATTATTGGAACGCGTCCTCGGGCTTGGGTTGTTTTGGTGGGTGCCCTAAACCCTAAGCCCCTCAACCCTAAACCCTAAACCCCTAAACCCTAAACCGTCTGAGGCTCTTAGCCCAAAGATGTGTGGAGGAGCTTACTAGCTCGAGAGCTCTTTGAATCTTGGTCTTCTCTCTTCCTTCTTGTGAGCTTTCGGCGAATTCCCTGGAGACCTTGACCGAAGCATCAATTCTCGCGCCCTTGTAGACTTAACCCCGTAGAACCCCTATCCCGGATTTCGGTCGCGGCCTGTCGCGTCCTCGAGCATGGTCGTGGGGCGGTACGGCCTTGGGTGGTGTAGGGATGGGCCTGGGATTTAGGTTTGAGTTTAGGTTTTTCGGGCTTCGGGATTTAGACCTCCACAACTGCTGGACCCCAAATGCCTGAAGCCCAAAAGCTGAAACACTCAAACCCTAAATCCTGGAGCCCTAAACGCTAAACCCCAAATACCGAATGCTAACTCCCAAACTCCTCAACCCTAAACCAGAGCTTCCCAAACCCCCACCCTACATCCCACAACCGAATCTTCAGGGTTCCTTTGGGTTTGGGGTTTAGGCTTAGGGAATTAGATTTCGAAACTAAGGCCCAGGGCTTTTGCCCTAAATCCCCAGCCTTACACCCTAAACCCCAATTCCTGAACCCTAAACCCTAAACAACCCTTAACCCTAAACCCTAAAAATCCTAAAAATCCTGATCCCTACACCCTAAACCCTAAATCCTAAAGATCCTGAACCCTACACCCTGAACCCTAGATCCCCAGCCCTAAGCCTTCGACCCAAACCTGAATGAGCCGAGCTGAGGCCCCGGCTGAGCCACATCCTTCGGTGACTGGACCAAGCCTTGACTTTCGAATGCTTGTTTACATAAACATGATATATGTGTAGTGATATATATATATATATGTATATACACATGCATATACACAATATAGATAGATAGAAAGATAGAGATAGATAGAGAGAGACAGAAAGAACATAGACAGAGAGAGAGAGAGAGAGCGACAGACAGACAGACAGACAGACAGACAGACAGACAGACAGACAGACAGACAGACAGACAGACAGAGAGACGGACAGACAGCCAGACAGACAAACAGACAGACAGACACCCAGACAGACAGATTATAGAATTCGTGTATTTACTCACGATTGTCTTAAGGGGTTTATGGGAGGGCTCTGCAGTATCTGTAGGGTTTAGGGTTCTGTCAGGTGTGAATGAAGGTTCGTACACAGTGCTATGTTGACGGCTTTGTGTTACTCATCAAAATAGGTGGGATGTGTGGTACCCCCTATGCTCTCGGATCCTTTTCATGGCAACACAGAGTAGGATCTTTAATACGAACTCAGGTGCGTGGTGTCAGGGCTCTCGGTTCAGGGATTAGAACAACAGACTCCTACCATACCAGAAAAACACCCTAAAGTAAAACCAGGAAGATGCAACATGGTCATCCTGCTGCCCTTGGGGTAACGTATATCAGCTCTAAGCTCCAACTGACTGCTAGAGCTTTCCGTAACCCCCGGCGAGCTTGTTGACGATCTTCCTGTCTATTGGGGGTGCTTAGGATCAGGCCCAGCGAGTCGTGCTCAATCAAGCGGAAGCTGAACCTTATCAGAGGCGGGTAGTCACTTTTGGTTTCCTTTTTGGGGGGTGGAAGTGAAAGGTGCATGGCTGCAGTAATTAACAGGGACGATGTACCTGGACTCCTGCCCCTAATTGCAACGCCTTGTTTTGGACAACCTCCCTTTTCGTTACGGTACAACAGAAACAGAAAATAAGGTAGCCAGAAGAAACGATGCGTCCTTTAGCACGTGCAAGAATCCTGCGAACTGCAGGAGCTGAGGCCTGGTGGGCCAGCCGGCCGCGATCCGAAGTCGGGAACATGTGCCCCACCCCCCCCCCCCGGTGAGGACACTAAGACTAACACCCCCAGTTCTGCGAGGACACAAAAACCCCCGAAACATCGCAAGGACGGACACCCCTCCAACTCCACCAAGAAAACAACAAACCATGGTCATGTCAAGCAATGTTTGAACATTGTCGGGGCCAACAAAAAGACGTTAACGTAGGTTGCAAGGGTACAAGATGTGTGAATCCCTGAACCCTCAACCGCAAACCACACCCGTCCAATGACGGCTTCTTGGCTTCACGGCTTTGCGCTGCTCAGCTCGGGGCGGAAACAGGCCGGAGGCTCCCCCATCTGCCTTTTTACGAACAAGTTTCTCCAGGGGGCTCAGACTCAGACAAAGGAGTAATAGGACTCAGTGATTCGACTATCGAGGGGTTGTCATAGGATTTTGTGGGGGTGAGCGCAGGGGATTTGAGTTGTTCGAAGAAGGTTTGGGGTGGCATTCTGCTGTGACTACATAGGGAGCTATAAGGGGACATGATTGTGAAACTGTCAGAGCCCACGGATGCATCGTTCATTTGGCATAGTTTGGGGTTCATGAACAAACTTGCACCCCGAAGCCATGAACCCTAAAATTTCTAGGTTTTGTCGGGCTTCAGGTGTTCTTGCACACTTTCTTTCTAGAGCTTCGAGGTTTATGACTTCGGGTTTGCCCTTCGTAAGGCTCTCGGAGCTTTGGGGCTTGGGGTCTCGTAGAACACTTCGGGAGCGTTGGCCTGGGGTTTTACGTAGGCTGTTCAGGGCTTAGCCGCTTGCGGGTTCAGGACGTAAAGGGTTTAGACTTAGACTCGTTGAGAATCAGGTTGAAGACATCGCGGGTGAAGACTTGGGGTTTAGCCTCGAAGAGTTAGAACTTCTGGTTGAGGGTGCAGGGTTTTGGCACTTAGTGATGTAGAGCGTCGGCCGGGCTAACGAACGTAGAGTTTGGAGTCTAAACGTTCGGGTTCGCTCCACTGGCCCATCCAAGCGCTAGTACGTGGAGCTGTTTGCTACAGAAACTACGACTACCAGGCACCAGGCCACTATTCAAGGGTGACGGCTCCTGCATGTGTCTTTATCGCTTTCCCGCCCCTTCATTGCGAAACCTCAAACTCCCAACAATAAACGACTCTTAGCAGATACCTTGAACCCTGAACCCAAAGCCCAAAACCATATACCCTATAGACCCTAAGCCTGAAACCCCACACACACACACACACGCACACACAGACACATCAGGCTGTTGAAAGCTGGCGCCTCGGCTTGGCTATTGAAGGCGCGGTAGATCAGCACGGGCCTGTCAACCGCTGCACAAGATTCGCGACCTGAATAAAGATCTTCTTATTAGCATGATTTCGACATTGGAATGATGCACGCCCTCAACCCTGAACCCTAAACCTTAAAGTATTGTGCAGCCCCACGGGACAGATAGCCTAGGCAAGCAAAGCACCACTTCCCCTCGGGCCCCTCCCATTCAGGGACTACGGAGTTCAAGGATGTACGGCACCCTTAATCAAAGGACCCTGAAAGAGATCCTAATTTACAGCACTACCCATGTAGGTGGAGCAGCTGTTGGATGTTGGCACCTTTGGAGGGTTCATGTATCGACGGTCTCCAAGGCTTCGGAGGTCCGTGGCTTCGGGGACCCAGTTCAGATCCTAGCCGAAAGCTGTCGCCGTTTCTCGGGTCGAAGTCCCTAGTAGCTACTACTGTTGATGATAGAAATCCTGCATTACCGTAAGGACCCTGAACTATGGGAATTATGGTATCTTGCTTATTATGGGTAATGCCGGATTTCTATCATCAACCGTAGTACCGGAAAATTCAACGACGACCTCTAGGCTTTTCAATGGGAACGGCTTCGGGCTCGCAAGGCTGGCACTCTTGTATCGTTCAGGACATAGGGCAACGGCCGTTGATAATAATAGTTATTATTATTGCTATTATTGTTATTAATATTATCATTATCATTATTTTTATTTTATTATTCTTATTATTTATTTATTTGTTTATTTATTTACTTGTATTTATTATTGTTATTATAATTAATTGCTGCATTCATTAATCAATCAATCAATCAATTAATGAATGAATTAATTAATTATGTAATTAAGTAATTGCCTATTTGTATACACACACACACATATATATATATATATAGGTCTCATGGCTCCGCTGCCAGAACTTCAACCTAGCCGACTGAGAAACCACTTCAAAGTCAGACCACTGTGGCGTGTTTTGCAGACCTTTTGTTAAGGGTCTCGCTGAAGATGAAACTCGGCAACCACCACTGTAGATCCATGAAATTATGTTATGATATGTTATATTAGAAATCTGTTCTGATCACAAAGGCCCCTCGTCTATAGCAATAGAGTCACTACATTCACTAAATTATATAATATATAATGTAATATAATATAATATACTATAATATAGCAAAATATAGCATAATATAATATAATATAATATAGAAAAATATCGTATAATATAATATAAGATAATATATAGATCTCTCTTGGTTGGATGTCAGACTTGCCTCCCCCTGACCAGCACGATCAGAGTGGGCCCCTCATCCTCGGGGTCCACCTCGACGAACTCAGCGCAGACCTTGGCCAAGCAAAGCTTTTGGGGCTTCAGGGTGCATGGTTTCGGATTTAGGGTTCAGGGTATAGGATTTCGGGACTTGGGTTCAGCAGTCGGAATGTAGGGTTTGTAGTTTAGGGTTTGACGAAAGTCGCAAGACAGGCACGGGGCAGAATGAAAGATCCGCAAGACATGCAGAACCCTGCCCCAACACCCCCAAAACACACGAGGAACTGCGAGGATGGGTCTTATCTTGGCTTCTGCGCCGCTTTTCGGAATAGTGATGAAGAGTGCAGAGCAAGGCACAGGCTCGAATAATCAGGCTCAGCTTCTTGGAGGGGGTGTAGCTTAGTGCCGAGCATTCAGCAGGAAGTTCCTCGCAGCTGCACCCTAAACCCTAAATCCTAAACCTCTAAACCCGAAACCCTAAACCCTAAACCCCTAAACCCTCAGCCCAAGGAAGGGTTAAGCCGGCTCCATATGATCGGCGGAGATCACGTCGCAGATCGCCTGCCGACCTGGCATGCAAGACTTGCGTCTCTGGGTTTGGGGGTCGGGCTCTTAGGACCTTTGGGTTTAGGGTTTAGGGCCTTTTAGGGTTTAGGGTTGGGATTCGGGTGTTTTCTTAGTTGTGGGCTCTTGTCCTCCTGCGTAGTCGGAAGGCCTGTTTCGGCTTGAGGGTTTCGAGGCTTCAGGGTTTCATGATTGCGGATTCAAGAATCCAGAGATGTGGGCTTTATGGTTTAGGCAGACTGGCTGAGGTTTGTACTGACCACTCAAGAATCAAGACAACACCAGCACTCCAGCGGCCTAGGATCACACACACACACACAGACACATCCCGCCACCAAGGCTCTCAACATGGGAGTTCAGAAAAACAAGGGACCCTTGCACAGCACAATGCTGAAGATGCTTTTCTCTGCGCAGTCCCCTGACTCGAAGACAGATCTTCTGTGCCTTCGCCACTTCGGGCAACGGGCAGTCGCCAGTAGGGATGCTCTACCAGGGATGCCTCTGACCCATTGCCTTAAAACAAGGCTTACGGCTTTCGGGGACAGGACGTCATCATGCGGGCCTGGGATGAGGATCAGGTCTAAGTTCAACCACCCACCACAGTCCGGTCGATCACTGGTCGTCACTCTTCGACAAGGCATCAATGTGCTCTGCCAGCTCTTCGAGCTTCCTTCGTAGTCGAGCTCATCGGCAGCAGACAGTTCGAGCTTTGGGTTACACTGGGGCCTTTAGATCACAGTCAAAGAAAAAAGAAATACTTACTCCGAAAGATGCCCGGCTTCAAGTTCATGGATTCGCGCTGCCCCGTCAGCGCCTCCGCGGCCAGGAGGCAGAAGGCCGTGGGCTCATCAGGCAAGTTCGGCTTTTTGGGTTTGATTCTATGATTGTTCCTAAGTATTCCGTGAGGGTTTTATTGGCCTACACCGGAACTCCTGCAAACTACATCCTTAACCCGAAATCACGAAAGGCAAACTCCGGAATCCCAAATCCTGAACCAAACCTCTAAATCCAAAACCCTGAACATTAAACCATCCTAACCTATATGATCCCGAAGTCTTTAAAACTAGACATTTGGATGCCAAAGCACGGATGATCACTCAGGGCTACTGGGGGGTAACTGGAGATTAAGGTTTAGAGTTTAGGGTTTAGGGTTTAGGGTTTAGGGTTGGATAAGAAACAAGCCCGAGCGCCAAAGCTGGGTCAAATTCCTGAACCCCAACATCCCCAAAACACTAGACTCCCGACTCGGCCTTCATAAAGGATGTCACCGTGTCGGCGAGGTTCTGTGTTCTTTGCGTGTAGTTCGATGACCTGAATGCTGCACTGCCGGCCGCCAAAACGAGGACTCTGAAGCTTGGGGATTTATAAACCCTAGACCCCTACACCCTAAACCCCTAACCCCTCAACCCCTAAACCCTTAAACCACTAGCCCCCAAAACCCCTAAACCCTTAAACCCCTTAAACCCTCTGAGGAAGAGCGTTTATGGTAGATCTTGGGGTGACCTTGATTACTTAGTATTACTATGATCAGTGGTACTGTCATTATTTCTTATTATTCTTATCATTATTGTCAGCAATACTATTATTATTATTATTAAGGTTAGTCCGAATTGTTGTTCAGACCCTTCTATTTGTACCTTGCCCAGAGCAAACCCGACCCCAAATTTTGATCTCGAATCCACAGAGTTTAACTACCACCTGGGGGGGGGGGTCAAAGGCAAGCATCATCACGGCTAGCCGTACAAGTCATCCTACAAGTAACTATAAGTAGCCATGTCTCTCCAAGTATGGGTCGAAAGCGGCCTGCTCTGAATCAATCCATCGCATGCCCAGAACCCAAACCTCGAAATGTTCTTGCTTTCCTGACGGGAAAGCCCCCAAATCCCAAGACGCTTCTTGCCAACGCCAGCGTCTCGGCAGGCAAAGACCCGGGCGACCAGCAAGAAAGCCCTAAACCACACCCCAAACCTTTTAAACCCTGAGCCCTGAACCTTTAAACCTTAATCCTTTCCACCTCAAGCCTTCACAGCCCAAACCCTGAACCCCCAAATCCCAAAACCCTAAAACCCCTAAACCCTGAACCCCCAAATCCCAAAACCTTCTGAAATCCTGCCTCTTGTCGATCTCCACGCACAGATTCTTGTCTTCTGCCCGCGCCTCTGCGTAGTTGGCCTTTTCTAGTCTTACGGCTTTGAGATTGCAGGGATAGGCTCGAAACCCCAACACCATCATCCAAACCCTGAAACCCTGAAACCCTGAAACCCTGAAACCCTAAACCCTGAGGAAGAACATGTTGGTCTGCAGAGGTGGAGCTTCCAGCTTCTGCAATGCATCCAAGACCTCCGAAGCCTCTTATCAAACACGGCATCGAAACGAGAAGAAAATCACTAAACCCAACACAACTTCTAACCCTTATAAACTCTAAACCCTGATCCCTAAAACCCTAAACCCTAAAACCCCTAAAACCCTAAAACCCTAAAACCCCTAAAGCCCTAAAACCCCTAAACCCCCAACCCCGAACCGCCAAACCCCTAAACCTACATGCTTCGGCAAAGGCGCCGGTGTCCCGCGCATCTTCCGTTTCAGAGCATCGAGCTCGTTTTGCACCTGCCGGAAACCTAGGGGGTTTAGGGCGTTAAGGGGCTTTTTAGGGTTTAGGGCTTTCTGACTTTTAGAGTTTTCGGGTTTGGGCTTATGGCTTTAAGGGTGTAGGGCTTTCACGTTTGAGGGCTCAGGGTTTGGGCTGTAGTGTTTAGGGTTACCTACAAACACCCAACATCAACATCGACGTCCCTCAAGTCTCGACCCACAAAGCCGGATCGAACTCTCCGAGCCTCATGAATGGCATGGACGCACAACGAAATCTCACAACAGCGCAGGGTTTAGGGTTTAGGCAGTAGGTCAATAGAGGAGTAAAGGAATACCCTATACCCTAAACCCTAAACCCTAAACCATACCACATCTAAACAAAAAGTCTCTCTTCGAAGTCCTCGCCTCAGACAGACGGCTGAGGACCTCCTCGGCCTGTTCCTGGGAATTAGGGCGAATAGGGCTCTTGCGGGGTTTACAAAGGCTTGGGGGTCTGCTTCTTAGAAGGCGTTTGCAGTGGTTTTCTGTGGTGTACAAAGCTTTATCAGGGTTCGGATCGTTTAAAGGTCCAGGGCATTTACACGGTTGATTGAAAGACGTCTTATGGTGGCTTGCCGTCTTTTTGTTAGGCTTTATGCCTTTCTGTCCAGTATCCTAGGGGAACTCCAGGTTAGCCTTTGGGATTCTATATGAGTTATAGTACCCCCAAAAAGGTTAAAGGCGACCTGCTTTACTCCCAAGATACAGCATGTACGGTTTTAGGGTGTCAGGCTTAGGCAGAAAGAGCTCATCAGGTCCAGAGAAGGATGGCGCTCGGTCTTTGGGGCGGCCTGTGAGCAACTCCAGGCTTTCAATTTATGAGTTAGTGAGGCTGCGTTGGAGTTTGAGTTGCAAGCTAAGCCGCAGAGGAGCTCGGAGATCAAGCGCAGATCGAAATCCTATGGGAATTCAGAGGCCCTCTGTCAGGGCCTGGGGGGCAGAGAGCCCTGAAAACTCTGCCAGAAACCCGGAGCCCCCTGCATTCCTAAACCCTAAACTCCATAGTACACAGCTCACCGCCCTCGCAGTAACCCTTCGAGGAGCCCTTAACCTCAAGGGAGCCCCACAAAAAAGCCCTAAACCCTTATGGATCCCTTCATAGGAACCCTGACAGATCCCCAGAAGTTCGGAGCTTCTCTCGCCGAGCTGCCAGGGCCTTCGTCAGATGGTTTCTGCTGCAGTTCAGCTCCTGGCTCAAGTCCTTGAAAGGAGCACCGAATGGTTTAGGGCTTCTTGTGTAAAGTGGGTTAAGGTTTAGGGTTTCAGGTTTAGGTTGAGGGTTCGGGGTTCAAGGCCCCCATCCACGTTCCTCACTATTTCAGCCGGCTCCTCCAGCACGTGGCGAAAGCTAGCATCATCCGCCGTCCCAGCGACCACGCCGTCCGCCGCCTCCATGCTGTAAGTATGCATGATGGCACATATCGGTTTAGGGTTCCGGGTTTAGGGGCCGTTTTGTGGCGGAAAGTTGCCAGGGATCCTGAAATCACGCGCATGAAATTTGAACAGGTTTGAACAAGGGATTCCTCTACCGTTCCAATTCCATTGCGCGCACAGTGTACAGCTGCGACCCGATTAGTAACCTGCTGTTGGGTTTCGAGGTTCTGCTCTAACGAACCCTAAACCCAAACCCTAGCACGGTGGCAGGCAACAACCCCTTCTCGTCCCCAACACACTTGCACCATATGTATATATATATATATACAATGCGCCATAAAACACCAACTAGGAACTAGAAGCCACCGACCGAAAACAGTTAGGGACTCCTAGAGGCTCCAGGGCCCACCTGCCGGCTAACCAACTGAGACCAACTCCCGGAGAGACGCCGGTTCAGATTGTAGGGTTTCAGGGCTTATGGCTCCAGGGTGGAGGACATTGGCATGTCGAGGGTTAGTTGGTTGAAGGTCTCAGGGCTTAGGGCCATGGGCTTAGGGTTTAGGTCTTCGACCACCATGATCACATGTCCTCATTTGCGGGGTGGGTGCTCAGACCCCTTACCAGATCAACAGTGATCAGGGCGCATGTGGGTGAATGTGCTTGTCGAAGCTGCAACCTTCACGCTTGAACGTGAAACACCATCCCAACCAGCTAACAGTCAAGCACTCATATTGCCAACATCATCCTCCGTCAGCAACTTCATCAATACCATCTTCATCAACATTGTGCCATGCGATACAATGGCATGTCATGTCATATCAGACCAGCACCTACTAAGTCAGCTCAGGTCACATCAGGTCACGTCACATCAGGTGTCATCATCCTGGTTATTATTATTATTATCATCATCACAGTTATCATACCATCATCAACAACACCTGCATCTCACTCTGTATCGTCATCATCATCCTCGTCGTCGTGATCGTCATCCTCGACATCGTCGTCATCATCACTGAGTCCTCGGTGTCTCGGCTGCAATCGACCCCTGCACCTGCTCCCAGGATCCAGAGCTGCTGTTCAGGTGCTCCGAGAACGTATCCAGTCTCTCGGAGAGCAGGTCGCAAGCAGCATCAGCATCATCGAGCAGCTGCGATGCCTGGGGTTGCAGGGCTTCTGTCACATGGCAGCTATGGCAGACAGATCGTCCGGGATGCCATGACAGGCTAGTTTTCATGCAAGGTCTCAGACTGATTCAATAGTATCGAAAGACTACACCAACATCCTTCATGATAGCCTCGGCGCAGCTTGCAGGTGCAAGTGGCCCCAGCGAATCCTCGCATGGACACCACGGACGTATGTTCTGGTATCTCTCCACGCCAGAGAGCAGAGCCAGAGCAGGAAGAGGAGGACTCCACTGCGACACAGAAAACAGTGGGGCCGCCTCCGACCCAACATGGCGGACAAGTCTCATAGGGGCTCTACGGCTTTTTGAGGATATGGGTGTTGGGGATGGCAGAGTAGAACCTCACCCACGAAATCGAGGACCTCATGACACACCATCGCAACTCACTTAAATAGACAGGATAATTCAGCTGCATGATGTAGGCTGAGGGATTGGGAATTGAATATCAGAACATACTGTACGGCTTTGCAAGCTCAGCTCCGTTGCTGGATCGTCAGCACCTTCTTCGCAACTGGCTCACGTTAGAATGCTGACACAGCTGGGTGACACATCGCACGTTCGATGACCATTCTTTGAGTCGAGCCAAGATAAGCAGAATCAAAAAAGCCACCACCCAAGCCAACAAAACGGTAACCTCGGCAAAACGGAACCTCGGTAGCGCAGAGACTTAACCCCAAAAGACCCTGAGCCCTAGCCCCTTACCCCGGAAGTGCTTTGAGGCTTGGTTGCCGGTTCGGTGGCATGAGCATGCCAAGTCCTCGCCACCCCTATAGATGTCGGTGGGTTTCTGTGGGGGGGGGGGGGGGTTATAGGCTGTTGGGAAGTGTACGTCAAGTTATTGAAACGATATAACTTATGTATATATCTTGTCTTGATATCTGAATGAATGTGTTTTTAAGACCTCTATAGTAGCCCTCACGGGGATGCAACAACCTCTTGTGGTTGGAGGGTTCAGGCTTCCTTTCTCCTTTTTCGGACCTCGCGTCCTACTGCAGACATTTGAGCAACCCAACATGGACAGTAGAGCCTGAACCTTGAACCCCCAACCCCTGAACCTCCAGACCCCTGAACCCCTAAAGCCTAAGCCCCCCGTTTACCCCGAAGCTGAAGCCTAAATACCCACCGCTGGGCAGCTGTCTAGAACGAGCCGGACAGACGTCTGCGTCTCCGCTTCGACACCCGAAGTCAGCGCGGTCGTCGGTGGAGGAGTTTCGGGCTCAAGGTTTAGAGTTTAGGGTTTAGGGTTTAGTCGGGTTTAGGGTTCAAAGTTCGCGAAGTTGGAAGAAGATCCATTGAGGAGGATCGATTCGGTGCTTCTAGGCTGAGGCCTCTTTCGCCGCTATAGCCGAGGACACAGGTTAGCAGGCCCGAGTGGTTGGAGAGCGTTTAGGGTTTAAGGGCCAGGGTTTCCTTTTTGAGGAAACCTGCCCCTTAAATCCCAAGATCTGTTCTTCAAAGCAATGTAGCAGGATTTCACGCTTCGGGGTCTGGGGTTTAGGGTTGCCGTGCCTCGGGGGTACTCTCCAAACCCCAGATACCTCAACCCTACACCCCTTCCGACCCTAAACCCCTAAACCCTCCGCAAGGATCCCTGCGTCAGTCTCGCCTGGATCGTCCGACGACCGCTTCATAA
>CAJNJA010056842.1:0-24356 GCA_905231915.1 Symbiodinium necroappetens | reverse complement strand
TATATATATATATATATATAGGTGAGTGCATATATAGAGGTCCGAACCATTAGCCTGTAGTCCGTACATAGCTCTTCACAAGCCCTATTCCAAGTCTTAAAGCCCCCCAACCGCCCAGCATGGGAACTTATGGTGGAAGGGGTTATGGGGCAAAGGCTTGCAGGGTCGCGTAGACCCCGTCCCAGCTGAACAACCTACGTCGGTTTGGACTATGAAAATCATCCCCAAGTTGTATCCTTTTGCCCAGTTGATTGTTGGCATGTCCCTAAACCCTAAGCCGTACTTGAAGAGCAGGAACTACAGGTAACAAGGGCAGCCACATTGATACTGGGTAGCCTATGTAGGTCTTGTGTTTTAATCCACCAGCAGCTCGATGACTCTGTGAGCCCCGAAGTTCTACACAAGGTTTAGGGTGTAAGGTGTGTGACTTGGGATTTGGGGTTAGGATTTAGGGCTTAGGCTCATATCCTGAAGCTTGAAATCCTTAGAGCACCAACGCCGAGAGTTCGAAGCAACCTATGCCTCAAGTCCGAACTGTCCATATCCCAACCAGTAAACCCTGAACCCTCAACTCTAAATTCTAACACTTCACTAAGCCCTAAACCCTGAACCCGAAATCCTAAATCCTACATTCTAAACCATGAACCGTAGATTTAATTCAGGCCTTCGGGGTCCAGGCCTTGCAAAGCCCAACGATCGCGACACAGTAGGCCGCGAGGTACGACCCTTAGTTACAGGGCAGGGTAAAGCCCTCAACCCTAAACCATAAACCCACCAACAAAAAAAACGCCGAGACCCGACCCTACAAACCCTACACCCTAAACCCTAGCTCGCCTGTCCGCAGCAAAGGGCCACTGCACATCCAAACGAAGATCCCCTAGACCCCACAAGCCCCAAACACCAGACCCTATTGTTATAGTAAACCCTAAAAAGTTGGAAACCGGACTAAGGACAACTCGTGCTGGGATTCCCTATACATTACTCTTAAGGATTCAGGCTATTGGGCTTCCAACTTTTGGGCTTCTCCTATAGACCCTGGAGCTCAGGTGGTGCCGAAGCCAAAGAAACCGTTGGGAGGCTGCACCCGAACGAGGAGTCGGTTTAGGGGTTTATGAAAAAATATTTTTTGGGATTCTTATGAATAGTTTCGTTCATGTCGGTACCAAAATTGAAATATTTTTCGCTGTTGTTCGTATTTTGTTGTTACTTTCTTTACTTTAATCAGAACTGGCACTTCCTCTTCTTCTTCTTTTTGCTATTCTGCCTACTCTTATTATGAGTATGATGAGGATTACTGTTCTTCTTACTTGTTATTGTTGCTCTTCTTCTTTTTCCTTTCATTCTTAATATCACGACTCTAACGCATGTTGCGAGGATCCCTTTTCGTCGGGGTACCTTTGTTCCGATAGCCCCAAAGGGACCAGGCCCTGGGTCGGACAGATTGGCGGCACAGGGTTGCGGGCTTTGGGGTTTGGGTCTGGGGATTTGAGGTTCGGGTTTATGGGGTTTAGGGTTTAGAGGTTTGTGTTTGGGGGTTTCGGGTTAGGGTTTAGGGTTTTGGGGATAAGGCTCAGAGTTCGCGGTTGAAAAGAGCCAGCCATGGGCAGGGAATCACCATGTGTTTGACATCGCAGCCTGTACCAGAACCGCTGTCGTGTAGGATCTGTCCAACCTTTCAACCGTCTTTTTCTGTCCGTCTGTCTGTCTGTCTGTCTGTCTGTATGCATTTATGTATGTATGTATGTATGTATGTATGTAGGTGAGTATGTACGTATAACGTACGAGCATGTACGTATGGATGGGGTTTGCGGATTTTAGGATGCTCGTGGAGTCCTCGACCCGAGACAGGACTTTCTGATGAAAGAGTTCGGGCGATGCCATGGCAAAAGGCTGAAGAGCAAGCTTCTTGCTGTACATGCTCTAAACCCTAAACCCTGAACGGAGAACTGCAGCATGACTGAATCTTGTAATGGAGCCGCAGAGTATACGACTGCAGCAAAGCACGTCTTCCTGCCTCCAGACACCGTGCCGTTGCAAAAGGCTTTAAAGTGTCATGAGCAATGTTGGTATGATAAGCACTGTCACTATCATTAGTCTTAGTAGTATTATTAGTATTGCTAGTGTTACTCGTACTGTTAGTAGTACTCGTACTACTAATATTACAAGTAAGTAGTATGATGATTAGCATAATTAGCAGTACTTGTAGGATCAGTATTGGGCCTGCATTTCGCGCGAGCATGGCTTTGGGTCCTCCGGGCTCGGACAACACGGTTTAGGGTTTCAGGGTCTAAGGATTTGGGTAGTTTTCTAAATTAGGGTCCCTTTTAGGGTCCTTTTTATAGGGTGCCGTACTATATTGGGGACCTAAACAGGGACCCTAATTTAACTGGCTACCCATTTAGGGGTTTAGGGTTAAGGCCTCATAGAGGTTTGGGTTGAGGTTTTTGCTGTCCAGGGTTGAGGGTCGAAAGTTTTTGTTTGACAGTCCTTCTTTGCGATTTGCAGCACGGTGTCGGTGTCTGAGACACGCAGGCATGTGTGATTGAGAACTTCAGAAAACGTGTGCACAAGCCGTGATGCCCAAAGCTTAAGCCATGCCTGAAATCCTAAGACAACAGGTGCGAACCCTAAACCAATGCTTTTGGGGTCGCGCCGATGTTCACCGGATTGGTCCAACAAGGGTTTCAATCCCTGTAGTCTCTTAGAGAGGACCTCTTCGCCACGCAAAGCTCCCGGGGAGGAGGAGTGAAAGCTCCCAGACCTTCGTGGAAATGTGGCGGTTTTCATGGAGCTGGGCGATGGGAGGAACTTCCTGGCATACCCTTGTTGGAAGGAGTTCCATACCTAATTAAGGCGGGTTCGGATATCTTGCATTTCGGTTTACAGGACTGCCCGTATGCGGGACTCCTGCCACCACAAAAGCCCTAAACAATCACCCACATTTTCCTCAGGGTTCCTTACCCTAACTATACCATAAAGAAGCCCAAGACCCTACTCTAATTGTTCATGGCCCCTACAGCCGTGGACGATTTTTCCGATCACTTGGCTCCAGCCATGCACACAGTGCTGTTTCAAGTCGCTGCAAGGTTTTTTGGACCTGCAAGTAATGTCGGCCCTGAAAAGCGGGATCCTGGTTTTGTGGATCCCGACAAGACTAAGTGTGAAGAAGCTTGGGTAAGTCAGTAGTTGAGATACGACGCTTCTCCTGTGATTAAGGTCAAGGATTTGGGGTAACCTCGAACCATCTTTAGGTACCTTAACTACCGAAACCCACTGCTAGACCCTAATATAAGATTTATAGAGATCCTACAACAAAAGTATAAATGAGCTCCATTTCGGTGCCGTCGCTGCGCGCTGCATGCGGCAGCAGCTCTCTGAACTCAACGTGACTGCGCGCTTCATGGGTTCTCGCTCCATCCCTTGAGTGAATTTAACCCTAAACCCTAAGCCCTAAGCCCTAAACCCGAAGCCCTAAGCCCTAAACCCTAAACCCAGCAACGAAAAGGGCCTTTAAATAAAAACCTAAACCCGAAACCCTAAACCTGAAACCTGAAACCCTAAACCCTAAACAAAAAACCCTAAACCTAAGACCAAACCCTGTGCCCTTAGCTCCCTAAGCTCCCCAAGGCCCTCCAAACCTAGCGGGGCGCCTTTGGAAGTCGTATTGGACAGTTTTGGGTTCCGGGCGTGAGGCGCGTCGTCGGAAAACAGTGGGCCTCGGAGGTATTTTTGATTAGAAGGGCCCGACTGCAGCCCCTTTTCGAGTTATTGGAGGCCCGCAGAGTACGTAAAAGTACCCTTTTTTTGGGAAATCCAGATGAGGGAGTTGCGCCAAAACGTTGTTGTGTTTGCAGCCCCAAATAACCGAAACTGTGAAATCTCGAGTTTCAACAACTTGCTTTGGCATGGAGCCCGGATTTGGTGCAACCCCTGTTTTGCCAATCTGGTGTCTTTTTCCATGGCGCAGAGCCCAGGGCCAGGGCGGGAAAGAGTTGCGGATCTCAGCTGGACAAGTATTTTTCGCCAGGGGTTTGAGTTTGTGGAAGAAAGAGCTGTTGAGTATAGCAGCTGCGCAGGAAAATGTAACGCTGGTTCTGTGGCATGGCATGGGATCTCCTTCTCGAAATCGACGTGGCTCTGTAGGGCATAGCAAGACGTGTCGGAACACGGCAGCATGGGTCCAGTGCAGAACTGCTCGGATCAGATGCTTCTTTTGCTGGATTTTCCCGGCTGCCGAGAGTGTCTTTGATATCTTGTGCATCATCATCTTCAACGGCGATGGCAGGAGCAGCAACGCCCTAATCCCTTTACCCCAAACCCTCAACCCTGGAAGCAAAACCCGACGACGCCGGCATCTCGGATTGCGGGCTAAACCCGGCGCCAAACCCCAGCCTTGAACTCCGTAGAGAATACCTTGCAGGAGCTCAGAAGGAACCCTTAAAGGAGCACTCTATTCGGGCGAAATAGCAGCTTCCGTCATCCCGACCTCGTGATTTCAAAGCGACGGCCGAAGCACGGAACTGAAGTTAGGTCTCAGCGGCTTCAGATGTGTATAAAACGCCTCTTATGAAACTCTGTACGGACTTGACAAGCGTTCCTAGGCTTGACATTGGTGTTTCAGAGCAGGAGCTCAGGGTTTTGTAAGAAGGGAAACTGTTTTTGGGAATTGGGTTCAGTGCAAAAAGGGCTCCTTACAAATATTAGTGAGTGGTTTTTGAGTTGAGTATGGGGGGTTGCTAGTAATGCAAACCCTACCATCGTGTAAGGCTTTCAGTAAGGGTTGACTCACTACGACAAGGCTTACTATTTGTCAAGGGGGTTCTTAGGATTCAGATTTCGGATTTTGGCCTGAGGGTTCAGCGTGATGGATGTAGGGTGTGCGATACAGCATCGAGGGTTTCTGCGAAAGCGTGCAGGCTTGTGGGGTTTAAGGTATCGCGCATAGGGCTTACGGGAACCTGCCCCAGAATCCTTGTTACAATGTATCCTAGGTAGTATGAGGGAGACCCCTTTAAGGGGACCCTTCTTAACCCACCTTATGGCTCTCTTAGACGGGATTACTGAGAGGGTCTGTATCCCCAAGAGTCCCCTTAATCCTAACTCCTATTGTTGGGCGCCTGAAGCCGCTACGTCAAAAGCCTGAATGTGATCTAAACCCCAAACCGTAGACCATGAAGTCCTAAACCATGAAATCCTAAACCCGCAGCTTTTTAAAGATTTTTCCCCGTGCAGGCATCCAGAGCTTGCGCAAGTCGTGCTTGAGGTTTGCGGGGAAGCTTCAGGGTTCAGAGGGCTAGGTTCGGAGTTGGCTAAACTCCCAAAGCCCTTTTCCCCCTGATCCCAACACCACTCAACCCCCTTAGCCCCAAAGGCCTTAAACCACAAGCCCTAAAACCCTAAACCCTAAACCCCTAAACCCCTAAGCCCCAAAGCCCCTTGCACATGTCCAACATGAACCCTCGAAGCGGGAAACGAACCGACCACTCCTTTCCATGGACGAGTGGCTGGGTTACATGGTTTAGGGTTTAGGGTTTTAGGGTCTTAGGGTTTAGGGTTTAGGGCTTAGGGGTTTAGGGTTAATGACTCCTATGCGGTTCGATATACTGTCTGGGGTGTTTTCGGGTGTAAGAAGGGAGTAGAGTCGAGCACTGTACCAGGGCCTTGTCCGCTGGAAACAGGCGCGAGGCTTCGAGGTTTCGGTTTTTGAACGTGTCAGAAGCCCTAAACCCCTAGGCCCTAAACCCTAAACCGCAGCCTTAAACCCTAGAATCTAAGCTCGTCGTGAGAAAGTTCTTCTCTGCTGCATGAACGAAAGAGGCTCCTCCGAGCCGGGCCACTGGTGCACCCGGAAACGTATAGGGTGTTGAGTCTCGTTTAGGCTTAGGGTTCAGGGTTTAGGGTTTAGGGTTTAGGGTGTATGGTTTTGGGGTTTAGGTAGGGTTTAGGGTTACTATGACTAGTTTCTTGGGGTAGATTTTCGATCCTGCATCCCAAAATTGATTTCCTAAGCCGGAGGCCATGGTCTAACAGGAAGGAGTTAGGGGAGAGCAGCATGAAACCTGATCTGCTGAGCTGGAGGAAAAGTGATATCATTACTTCATAGCCCTAAACCCTAAACCCTATAGGTGTTCAAAAAAAAACCCTATAGGGCTTTTTTGTTGAGCCCAAACCCCTGGGATCCAAAACCTCCCAAAACAGTCTTAAGTTGACAGGGGAGCAGCCTGCAATCCGCAGGCCCTATAGATCCCTGAGCCCTTGCCACAATTAAACTAGGGTTTGGGGGGTAGATGATCTCGCAATCACAGTAGTTGCAGTAAGGAATCCCAAAGAGCAGGGGTATTAGCTGGGCGCCTTGTTAAACCCTAAGCCCTATACCCTAAGCCCTAAACCCTAAGCCCTAAGCCCCAAACCCCCAAGCTCTAAATCTCTCAGACGCGCGAGACACCCAGAACCTGAGCCAAGTTCACTCGGCACCCAGGGGCTCCCTTTTGCCCTGGCCAGGGCACCCTCGGCCTATACGGGCATCGTAATATAGTAACTACCTATACTATTTTTTTGGGAGTTCCTTATGATAGTTGTAGCATAATATACGCCAAAACCCTATTCTAATTATTAAGGCCCCGGCATTAGATGGGCAGCCTTGATTTAAGCTTTGTGTTTTCAGATCGTGGATGATAGAAGCTGAGAATTAGCTGTGTATAGGACTCTTACGCCTTCATCGGTGCGATCCGTCAGTATGGCAGTAGCTGTGTGATGTACAACCCTAAACCCTAAACCCTAAGCCCTAAGCCCTAAACCCTAAACCCTAGACCCAAAGCGTACTTCATGGTCTAAAGCAGACCAGGGAGCCTACCCACAAGGGTTGAGACGCTTAGCTCTGCTCGGCAGTCATCAAAAGGCCTTCAAAAAAACCCAAAGCAGTTCTCAGGACACTTTCCATCGCTTCAGGGTTCCGGGCATACGAGGCCCAAGGCCGAACATCAAGTTCTCAGCAGGCTTGTGCATTTTTGCAGACTTTCGTTTCTTGCGGAGCGAAAAAAGCACGCCTGCAGTGACCGTCGAGGAAGTACACAGTTACATGAAGGGGGGCATCTAGAGCCAGTGCCAAGAATCATGCGACTTTCCTGAAACTCCCGGGGTTGAGGATGCACCCGAAATCCGAAACCCCCTAAACGCCCTAAACCCCTTCAACACCTTAAATCCCTTAAAAAATCTTGAAGACCAGAAGCCCCAAGCCTAAGGTTATCAATGTATACAGAGACGAGCGGGTAAGCGAGCTGTAGATCTACGTATGAAGACAGACAAACACATAAGTACATAAGCAGATAAAGGACTAAACAAACAAGCACATGAGAATATGCGCATGGATGTAACTAGCCTTCCCATGATATTCTTGTAAAGGTTTGGCGTTTAGGGCCTCTCAAGAGCCGTAGCCACAAGCCCGAAGCCTACTTGGCCTTATAGGTGGCAAGGCCTACAGTCGAATTTTTGAATTCTCAAAGACCATGAGGAACCTGCGACAATCCCAAAGTCTTCTATTGTGGTGCTTCTGCGCCTATGTAACGCTGAAGCCACCCTGCCAACTCCCATGGCGCCACAGACAAGCTTTCTGAACCGCCATTCAGCTTCGTGGAGTCTCCTGAACCCTGTGAGGACGTGAACTTGATCAAGAACCCAGAGCGCAACACCGGGTACAATGGCTCTCACATCTGGCAGGCCAGATGTAGTTTAAGGGTTTTGGGATGAAGTGTCCTGAGTCGTACTCCAGAGATGTACTTAAACCTGAAGACGTCAACTCCAATACCGATACCGAAGCGACGCCACTGAACGGTTAGAGCAGGCCGTGGTTTGTTTTCTGGTCTTGGGATGCTGGTTTGTTTTTGTTTAGGCTTGGGAGCTCTATGAGCGCTTTCCGTGCGATCCGGTTCCCAATCCGGGCTTAGTTCTTGAAGGCTTGAGGTTAAGTTTGGGTTTGGAATCAGGCGTAGATGCCGCTCTAAGCCCTAAACCCTGCGACACCAGGCGATGTACAACGAGAACTGCTTCGAAGTCGGTAGTGCCATGCCTCGTGGGCGCTTCGGGACGAAGGAGGCGATGTGTTACGAGGTCACCCGGCTTGGTTTTGAAGTTCTTGGTTTAGGAGTTATGGGTTTACGAGTTTAGGAGTTTAGGGCGCGTTGAAACCGAAATCCTGGACGCTATTATGGCCCGCCTGCATCTGGAATATCTCCTTGGTACAGAACCCTCGGGACAAGCATGCTGTGGGTACTTGGCCGTGCATGCATATGACAAGTGCGACAGGGATCCCGTTTGGCAGTGACGTGCCAGCAGAAGATCCGCACTGAGCTTGCGTCTGTGCAGTACTGTCCAGAAAGCTTGCCCTCTTGATCGTTGAGGCTTCAAAAGGTGTGGGCTTCACAGCAACTATTCAGCTTCTTGCTGACATGATTGCGCGAGCGTGCCTAGGGGGAGAGATCCTGCCAGTCGGCTTGATCGTTGGCGGCCGGGAACGCGGTAAAAAATGCGAAAATGGACGGAGAAGTTCTTTGTTGTGTGCCGCCTTTTGGAATCTTGATGTCGTCGGGTCACTTGTAGAACATTCTGCACTGACCAGTTCTGTGCGGAACACTGCGCCAACTTGAGCGTGCGTTCAGCTGCTTTCTGACGTGCTGCGGTGCATGCCTGCATGTCTGTTCAACAATGAGCCAACTGCTGAATATTTCTACCGAGCACAAAGACGGTGCAGAGACCTTGCCACCTTGGTCGTTGAGGGCGGCAGAGGAATCGAACGCAGGGAGGTTGGAATGCACCAGCTACTGTTTCTTGCGTGTTGCCTTCTGAATGTTGACGTTGCAGGCAGCCGGTCCTTTTGTAGTGCAAGGCATGGGGTACATGGACGCGGCAGCATGGTGAGCCCGGTGATGAGTCACTTGTAGAATATTTGCACTGAGCAGTTCTGTGCGGAAAGCTTTGCCACCTTGATCGTTGAGGGCCCAAATTTGACAGCGCGCATTCGGCTACTTTCTGACGTTCTGCGGTGCATGTGTGCGTTTCTGTCCAATGATGAGACAACTGCTGAATATTTCTACCGAGCACAAAGACGTGCAGAAACCTTGCCACCTCGATCGTTGAGGGCGTGGCATGTTGACGTTGCAGGCACCCGGTCTTTTTGTAGTGCCAGCCCCGTGATGAGTCACTTGTAGAATATTTGCACTGAGCAGTTCTGTGCGGAAAGCTTTGCCACCTTGATCGTTGAGGGCCCATATTTGACAGCGTGCATTCGGCTATTTTCTGACATGCTGCGGTGCATGCGTGCGTTTCTGTCCATTGATGAGACAACTGCTGAATATTTCTACCCAGCACAAAGACGTGCAGAGACCTTGCCACCTTGATCGTTGAGGGCAACAATGGGGTACTTGTAGAACACAGGGAGATTGGAACGCACCAGCTACTGTTTCTTGTGTGTTGCCTTCGGAATGTTGACGTTGCAGGCAGCCAGTCCTGTTGTAGTGCAAGGCATGGGGTACGTGGACGCGGTAGCATCGTGAGCCCGGTGATGAGTCACTTGTAGAATATTTGCACTGAGCAGTTCTGTGCGGAAAGCTTTGCCACCTTGATCGTTGAGGGCCCGAACCTTGACAGCGTGCATTCGGCTACTTTCTGACGAGCTGCGGTGCATGCGTGCGTTTCTGTCCAATGATGAGACAACTGCTGAATATTTCTACCGAGCACAAAGACGGTGCAGAAACCTTGCCACCTTGATCGTTGAGGATAGAATATTTGCACTGAGCAGTTCTGTGCGGAAAGCTTTGCCACCTTGATCGTTGAGGGCCCATATTTGACAGCGCGCATTCGGCTACTTTCTGACGTGCTGCGGTGCATGTGTGCGTTTCTGTCCAATGATGAGACAACTGCTGAATATTTCTACCGAGCACAAAGACGTGCAGAAACTTTGCCACCTTGATCGTTGAGGGCGTGGAATGCACCAGCTACTGTTTGTTGTGCGTTGCCTTCGGAATGTTGACGTTGCAGGCACCCGGCCTTTTTGTAGTGCCAGGCATGGGGCATGTGGACGCAGCAGTAGGGTGAGCCCGGCAATGAGTCACTTGTAGAATATTTGCACTGAGCAGTTCTGTGCGGAAAGCTTTGCCACCTTGATCGTTGAGGGCCCAAATTTGACAGCGCGCATTCGGCTACTTTCTGACGTTCTGCGGTGCATGCGTGCGTTTCTGTCCAATGATGAGACAACTGCTGAGTATTTCTACCGAGCACAAAGACGATGCAGAAACCTTGCCACCTTGATCGTTGAGGGCGGCAGTGGGGTTACCCTTTCACCAGCTACTGTTTCTTGTGTGTTCCCTTCGGAATGTTGACGTTGCAGGCAGCCGGTCGTTTTGTAGTGCTAGGCATGGAGTAGGTGGACGCGGCAGCATTGTGAGCCGGGTGATGAGTCCTTTGTAGAATATTTGCACTGAGCAGTTCTGTGCGGAACCTTGATATTGAGGGCCCGAACTTGACAGCGAACAGTAGGCTTTATTTTGCGAAGTATAATCAGCAAGTGTAGCGACGGTTGAGACAGCAGCAACACTGTTGACCTGTAGCCTTCAGCATGTTCCTTGTCTCATCATTGGTATGAGGAGTACGAACAGCAAGGAGGAGTAGAAAGAGCAGGTGCTAGCAGCAGCACAAGCAGCACTAGCAGCATTATCAGCAGTCGCAGCAGTCGGAGGTGTAGCCAGTGCATGGGCAGCTGTAAAAGTTGGTGTCTTCGATGATGCTGGCAACGTCTGAACAGCAACAGTATGCCTTGTCACGGTCGCAACATCATCAACCGAAGCTATGTTTTGAAAGGTACAGGTCGTACTAGTCTTAGGTGTCGCAACAGTAGCTGCAGTAGTGATAAGAGAAGTAGCAGCAAATAATGACAGTACTATCGGCAGTAGTAGGAAGAACGCGCTTCGTTGACATGTCCGTTTCATGGGGAAGAGCGAGAGAAAATACAATGGAAGAGGCCGATCTAGATCTCAGGGGTTTTGGACATTGATTTTCTGAGTCCACAGCCCTAGAGACTAGGCCCTTAACCCTAAACCGTATGCAACCTCGAGGAGCGCGTCCTCTATCGGCTGCTCAGCGGCTGGCACGCATCCACTTCTCTATCCATTTCGAAGAACTTCTATGCACCAGGACCTGCCATTTTAGCGCGCCCGTACGGAAGATCTGCCCCTATAAGACCCCAAATCCCAAACCCAACAAACTGAAGCCTAAACCCATCAAAGCCCTAGTTAAACCCTAAGGCCCTAAGCCCTAAACCCTAAACCTTAAGCCCTGACCCCAAACCCCCAATGCGAGTTCAGTTTCCCCGGCCTCATGAAACCGACATCCGAGGAAAACCTGCGAAACCCTAAACCCTCCACATCTAAACCCTAAGCCCTAAACCCTAAACCCTAAACCCCAAAAGGAAGAGTACGAACTACAGCGAAGTTGAGGCCCTGCCATCTCTAAACCCTAAGCCCTTAAACCTTAAACCCTGAAAGAGCCCCCTTCTGAAGGCCCAGGCCCCTCCGAACGAAAGGGTGCAGCTTCAGGGTTTTAGCGGTTTAGGGTTTGGGATTTAGGGTTTAGGCTTTGGGGTTTAGGGTTTAGGGTTTGGGGTTTAGAAGACCAAGGCTTTGCGTTTTGTTTCTTGGTTTAGGGGAGTGAGCTCTTGAGCTGTAAGTATGTACAGGGCCATAATGGGCTTAGGCTTTAGGGTATGCACGGGGCTTTCCAGGGCACCGTTTTTTTTGGCGTAGGCCTCAGGCTCAACGAATCAAAGCAACCCCATGGACCAACAAAGAGCCAATACATCGACATTTCCCATATCGTGTCGCGAGAGAACACCCTAAACCCCAAACCCTTTAAAAAAGACAACCGTAAGTGCATCTTCAGGATCACGGAGTTCTGGCGCCATGTTGTCTTTTGCTTTGGGCCTGGTTTCTCTAAATTCTTCGGAGTAGAGACCCCTGGGAGGAGCTTTGGGCTGCAGCCAAAGGCCCGAACACTCCTAAGCCCTAGGGCTCCCCTAAATCGACCGCTTAGGGTTTAGGGTTAGGGTTTAGGGTTTAGGGTTCCCTAAACTGGGCTCTTGTTAGGGGATTTTGCTTAAGTTGCCACAATAGGGATCTATAGTAAATAATATGGTTTCCCTATTATGGTAGCTTAAGTTAAACCCCTTAACAAGAACCCAGTAAATCGTGAATACGCCAGCCTTCAGACCTCGTATGCCCGATCCCTTGGAAACGCCTGCCTTCCGCGGACAAGCGCCCACCAGGAAGTAAGACACGCTGCAGCAATAGCTTACCTTGGTTTTAGAGGCCCTAAACCCTACAACACTGCACTTGTAACATGTTTCGGTGTGCTGGCTACCTTTAGGTATAAGGCCCCTAAACCCTAAACCTTTTACCCTCAACCCTTCATACCCTAAACCTCAAACGAGGGGTTCAATAGGCCCAGATCAGTCACCCCCTTTGGAGGAACCAAGCAAAAAGGCGCTTGGTCACCGAATCTGGCTTCACGGCGGCGCAAAGGTTTAGGGGTTTAGGGTTTAGGGTTAAGGGTTTAGGGTCTTGGGTTAAGGGTTTCGGGTTAAGGGTTTGGGGTTTAGGGTTTAGGGTCGAGGGAAGTTTCGGGTTAAGGGGTTTAGGGTTTAGGGTTTCGGCCAGCCTTGAATCCTGTTCCCTAGACCCCTACATAGCCTTGGCCCGGCCCGGGCCCTGCATCCTTGCTTTATCCTAAACCTTAAACCCTTAAAATCTGTAATCCTAAACCCGTACTCCTAAGCCCTACACCCTTCATCCTAAATCCTTCACCCTTAATCCTAGACCGTTGATTGTTGAGGCAGGTAGGGGGAATTCCACGCGAAGAGCTTTTGCATAGTATCATAGTATAGCTTGTCATCGTGTTTTGCCGGGTGATCGTAGAATCATAGATCCTTCACCCCCACCATGCTCCACCCACCTTGTTCTCGCCGCTGCAAGCCTTTAGAGGCACTAAAGCCATACCTCCGCGAAGGCATCTAGACTTATCGAAGTGCAAGCCTGAATCCCCAAGCCTTAAACCCCGGCCCCCCAACACCCCAACACCCCTGAGCTCTGAACCCCAAGCCTCGAAACTCTTAAATCCTCTAAACCGTGAAGCCCCCAAAGCCGAACCCCAAATCCCTGAGCCGCAAGCACCAGAGGAGCGATTCATGAGGGACATCGGCGAACACCCGGAGAGGGTGAAGAGCCTCCGTCAGAAGTCGGTTGCTACGCGGGATCTTTGAGGGTTCTATGGCAGCCTACGGGGCTAAGGACTCGAATTTAGGGTTTCGGATGTTGGGGGGAAACTCAGGGCGATAGTTCACCTGGGTCTCTGTTTCAAGGCTCAAGGGCCTCAAAAGCCCAGATGTCCCTCATACGACTGTAGTACAATGGGCCCCACAACCCTATTCTGGCTCCTATGTCAAGTGGGATAAGGGTCCTCTAGCTCAAGACTTGTGTTTGGGATCCTTTATCCCACCTTGGGAGGATCAGAGAAGCCGGAGCAGGGTAGGCTCTACTTGGAGGTACTTGGGGGGCTCAGTAAGTAAGGATATCAGTGCCTTAATTGGGGTTGAAAGTAGCCATAAGTATCGCTACCTTATTCATATCCTTACTTACTAAGGCCCCTGATCTTCCAAGTAGGGACTCCAGGGCTGCTTTGAGGTGCATAGCCTGTAAGGCTTTCCGGGGTTTAGGGTTTAGGGTTTAGGGTTTAGGGGTTTAGGGGTTTAGGGGTTTAGGGTTTAGGGTTTCGGCTTGATGCTAATGCCACATGCGTGTAGCGTGTTGCTATCAGTTTATTCAGAAGACCGGGTCCAAACCCTGAGCCCTAAGACAACCCTACGCCCAAGAACACAAACACACTAACTCCGAGACCCCACCCTAAACCTTAAACCCTGAACCCTAAACCCTAAACCCCTGAACCCTAAACCCTAAGCCCTCAACCCCAAGCCCTAAACCCTGAACCCTAAACCCTAAGCCCGAATCCCCAACGCCGATAGCCGACCCCACGCCCCTGAAGCCTCAGCCACGCGGCCGAAGTACAAAGCCCTTCACCCAACATGTCCCTGCACATGAAAGCTCGAAGCCCTCAGCGCAAAATGGCCCGAAGCCCCAGCCTTATGGCTGAATCCCCAAGCCCGAAACCCTAAACCCTGAGCTTTTCATAAGACAAGCTTATCTTCCCAGGAGGAGCTCAACCGCCAAGCTCCGCTAAATCCTAAGCCCTAGACCCTAAACTCTCTGGCCTGAAAAACGCTCCGCAAGATACAAGGAACCTGCACTTCTCCTTCGTAGTCCTCCTCCGAGCAGTGAAGAAGGCCAGATGGGTTTGGGGCAGGGCCTCCCTAAACCCTAAACCTTAAACCCAAAGCCCTAAACTTAAACCTTAAACCCTAAACCCTAAAGCCTAAAACCATAGACCCTAAACCCTAAACTCTAAACCCAAAGCCCTAAATCGTGGGTTCGGGTTTGTAGCGTTCAGGCTCCGGGTTCCCGATTGTCAGTAGAATGCTCCCAACTCGATACAAGGGTTTAGGGTTTAGGGTTTAGGATTTAGGGTTTAGGGTTTTAGCGTTTAGGGCTTTACTGGGTTCTTGTTAAGGGACTTATCATTTAAGTTACCATAAATCGGGATCTATAGTAAATAATATGGTTTCCTCATTATGGTAACTTAAACGAACATCCCTTAACAAGAACCCGGCTTAAGGTTCCCTGAGCACAGACAGCCCAGGGGTTCCCCAAACTGGCTTAGGGCTCCCTAAACCGAAGGGTTTTGGATTCGGGTTCATTTAGGGCAGGGCAACTTAAACCTCCGGGTCTAAGGGTTCAGGGTTGAGGGCCAAAGGTAGTTCAAGGCTTCGGGGTTTATTTCTGTGTGAAGGGTCGCAGGTCCTTTCCGCACCATTGCGCGGCTGGTCCAAGAGTGCAGGCCCAGGTTTGTATGTGCTTAGCTAAACCCTAAACCCTAATCCCCAAACTCTAAGCCCTAAACCCTAGGCCCTAAACCCTGAACCCTAAGCGCCCGTCCACCGCGGAAAGGCGGCGCCCTATCTGCAAAGCTACTCCTTCCACACGGGGGACGAGAAGGAGGATGGCGTGACGAAGGTGGGCTCGCCACTAAGGAGTTTCCCGAAAAAAAGGGGGTACCTGAATTTGGGGGTCCTAGGATCCTACTATTTAGGGTACTATTAGGGTCCCCTATTTTCGGAAACCCGCAAAGGGGTTCTGTAGAAGAGTGCCGCGAGGTCCTATAATTGTTCTATGGGGGCCTGCGGGGTCCTTGAACATTTTAGGCTTCTAGGGTTTCGTAATTTTGGAGTTTCGGGGCGTGCTCCCCAAAACCGTGAACCTTTTCTGCTATACCAAGCCTAGACTCCACTCTCTAACAACCTCTTCAGCACCTGGGTCTTAGAACCCTACAACACCTGCTGCAACCGTTTTGAACCCTAAGTCCTAAACTCATAAACTCATAAACTCATAAACCCAAAACCATCCTAAACCCAGAAGCCCTAAACCTAGACCGCAGAAAGCCGCCGCTCCATCCGCAATCCGAACCCACAGAGCCCAATACCCCTTAAATAAGGAATATACCTTCAATCCTAATATTAAGGCCCCTATAATTTAAGGTATACCCCTTAATTAAGGAATATCCCTTAAGTCATAATACTAAGGCCCCTAAGGTCTATTCCCCTAATTTAAGGGGGGGTATTGGGGTCTCTGGGAAGCGCTCTCTTCTTCCGCCAGCTTCTGATGGCGCGACTTCTGGACTCCCAGCTGCTGTCGCTCTGCTCACCGCTCTTCGAGGCTCTAATTTTTTTTTTCTTTTGGGGGGGCTCTTTTGGGGTTTAGGGTTTGGGGTTTAGGGCCTAGGGGTTTAGGGTTTAGGGTTTAGGATTTAGGGTTTAGGGTTTCGGGTTTAGGGCTTCTTTGTAGGGATTTTTTTGGGGTTCTACTCGGTTCCATCAGGCTTTATCAGTCTCTTGAACGGAGGGGTGTATTGCATTTAGGCTTCGGGGTTAGGGGTTGCAGGCTTGATCGATTTCGGCTTCAGTAAGTCAGGGTTGGGCCTATCAGCGGTTGATACAGTTGTAGAGATTGCAGCGGGATTCCCACTTGTGAGGTTTTACAAAACTCTTTTTACAGCCGAAACTTTGAGCCCCTACAGAAGCCCTATGGATCCATTGTAGAGCCCCTTTGTCCAAACTTCAAAGGAACCGTAAACCAAAACACCCCTAAACCCCAAACCCTGAACCCCAAATCCTATGTTCCCTAAACTCCTAAACCCGCCACACTTAGAAACACCCTACACCCCTTATAGAAACCCTTTATCGAACCCTTCTCTCCCTTCAGGCCTTCGACGAGACGCGGCTTTTTCATGCACCGTCAGAGCAGCGGAGCGCCCTGAAGCGGCAGTTCAAGCAACTCGGCTCGGAGCTTTCGGTTTAGGTTCCAGGATTTAGGATCTTCTTGGATTTTGCTGTCACGAAAAGGAATGTAGCAAGCATGCCAAAAGTGAAGTTCTAGCTTACAGCGCCTTTTCTCTCACAACTCCCGAAACCCCCTTGAATTTAGGAACACGCCTTAGGCCAAGCCTGAAGCAGGGGCCCTCCAAACTGAAGCAGGGATCCTCCAGATGCTGCCCTAAACCCTAAACCCTAAACCCTAAACCCTGAACCCTAAACCCTAAACCCCTAAACCCCTAAACCCTAAACCCTAAACCCCTAAATGGTGGAGAGTTGAGGGGTGGACCTCAGAGCCCTGGAGTTTCGGCCCCGGCTCGTTTTTTCAGGTGGCTTAGAACGTAACGAAGGGTCGACAGGTGGACATCCACCCCTCAACTCTCCACCGTTTAGGGGTTTAGGGTTTAGGGTTTAGGGATTTAGGGTTTAGGGGTTTAGGGTTTAGGGTTTAGGGATTTAGGGTTTAGGGGTTTAGGGATTTAGGGGTTTAGGGTACTATTACCCTGCCAGCCCCCCGAAGCCTCGAGCGATTCTTTCGCGACTCCGCTTTGCTGCCACGCTTCCAGGAGCGTCTTCCGGAACATCACCGCGGCTTGGCTGGTTTCTGGTTGAAGCACATGGAACTTTCCGACAATTGGGGTACCTTATTTTGGGGTCCTTATAATAAGGATCCTACTATTTAGGGTACTATATAAGGGTGGTCCCCTATTTCCGGAAACCCCCACATCGACCTCAAAAGCCCTAAAGCCTCGCGGCCCTCGACCCTAAACCCCAAGAGTCGCTACGAGGCAGGAATGAGACTTCTTTCTGAATACTTGTCGGTGTTGGCTCGACATTTCAGACAGTGCCAAGGCACTGATCCCCAAATCCCCTAAATTGCTTTTGCACTCCCGAAGCCCCGGACTAAGCAAGACGGTGAACAACCCTGCAAGAGCAAAAAACGATGGCACAGAAGCCCCAAGCAACGCAGTTAGTAATCCGAGGTAACCCTAAACCCTAAACCGAACACTTTCACAACTCCCAAGGAGCTAGTGGATTGCGTTCAGTGCCAACGGTGTCGGCTGCATGCGAAGCTCTTTTCATTGGGCCTGGGCACAGCCGCCCGGACATATCATGATCTTGCTGTTTATTCTGTTGGGTAGTCGTGCTGTCGTTGTTCTTGTTGTTCTTAGTCGTTTTGAACAGCAAGATTATGCTGATGTACTGCCAAAAGTAACTGGCTGAAAAGCAGCACACTGCCCAGCGGAATTCCTCCATGGCCCGCAGAACCCTGCCATCTGCGATTCCCCAAACAGCTTGCCGCAGAAAGAGGACCTGCCGTTCCCCAACAAAGCTTGTTGCCAATCACTTTGCTGAAACGCCCGAACGGGAACCAACAACTGCACCTCTAGCAAAGGAAACCTCCCCCTTCAGAGACAGCTTGCCTCAAGAGCATCACTAAGCCCGAGCCCTTCCTAATCCCTAAACTCTTCACCCCAAACCCTAAACCCTAAACTGTTCACCCTGGCACGCTAAACCCTGAGAAAGCCTCAACTGACTCAAGATCCCTTGGTCAAAGGAACCGTCCCTAAATCATGAGTAGCTTAGGGGTTTAGGGTTGAGTGTGTAGGGCTTAGGGTTTAGGGACTAGGAGGGATGATGAGGGGAATCCTGACGAACTGGCCGTTGCTCGTCCCCAAAGCAGTTGGGATGACGCTCTTGAGGGACGATCTTTCAGAATACTCCCTAAACCCTAAAACCCCTAGGCCCTAAACCCTAAACCCCCAGGCCCCCTCGTCACCCAAAACATGAAGCTCTAAGGCTTTGAAGATCCTCTTGAGCCCGCCGGACCTCATCGCTAGTTCCACCTCCCGGGACGACGTGGTGGCCCTCGCTGGGCGGCCAAGACTGGGGCTATCGTTGCTCACTTTGTTTATTTGGGGGGGTTTAGGGTTTAGAGTGTAGGGGTTGGGGGTTTTGGGTTTAGGGTTTAGTTTAGGACTGTGACGCGGGGGCTTGAAGCAGTAGATGTAGATGGCAGTACAAGACCGCTTTACCCCACAAGCCGGAGGTGAGGCTTGGAGTCACTGCTGTCTGTGCGTTTGGATTCGGGGGGTTTGATCGGTTTTAGGGGTTACGGGTATCGAAATTCAACACATGGTCGGGCTCGGTTTTTTCACAATAGTCGTGTCATACCAAGAAGGCGTTGCCAAACCCCATGAAGCTCTGATTCCCCTGGGAGTGGCCGCAAATACTCGCTGAAGCGCCCAAGGTGCAAGCAAAACCCCAAGCCCAAGCCCCAGACCCCAAAGCCTCAACCAAAGTATGAAAACTCTTCCTCCAAGCTCAAAAGCAAAGCTGCACAGTCCTAAACGGCCCGAAACCCTAATCCCTCAAACCCTGAAGCCCTCAACCCTAAACCCTAAACCCTAAACTCCTAAACCCTAATCCCTGGAAAGCACCGACACCTCAGACAATCCTCCTTTGACGGAGCCTTGCCCGAGGTCAACGTCTTGTGGAAGCTCTCTGAAGCCATGGAGGCGAACCCTAAAACAAACCCTAAACCCTAGGCCCCAAACCCTAAACCCTAAACCCTAAACCCTAAATCCTAAACCCGAAACCCTAAACCCTAAACCCCAGACCCTAAATCCTAAACCCTAAACCCTAGGCCTCAAACCCTAAATCCTAAGCTGAGCCGAAGAGTAATATGTGGTTCCTTTCAGGGACCAATTTTTATAAGAGGTCGGCAAGGGTTACAAAGTATGAATGAAGGGTTACCCTCAGGGCTTAGCATAGGAGCCTTACTTAGTAATTAGAGCAGGGTTTTGGAGTGCATTTTGCTGTGATTAGAATGAGGAACCCTACGGAATAGTCTTGGTGATCGTGCAAGCTTCTATACGATCCCCTAGTTCAGGGGCCCTGATACACAAATTCTGACTATCAGTTGCGAGTGTGCGGAGGACATTGATTTCAGGGTAGCATCCGCGGGACTTCGCAAGTAGCTCGGCTGGTCGGTAGGCCTCCAACTACAGCACCCCCCCCGCCTAAACCCTAAACCCTAAACCCTAAACCCTAAACCCTAAACCCTAAACCCTAAACCCTAAACCCAACCAATTTGGGGTACTTACAAGCCTTTCTAGAGCTCCGACAGTCTATGTTCAGAAGCCCAAACCCGCAAGCCTGACCCTACACCCGAGCCCGAAACCCAAACAGACCTTTGAAGCCGGCCCTGGGGCCCCCAAGCCCTAAGCTTTAGGGTTTAGGCCTCAGGGTTCAGCGTTTAGGGTTTCAGACTTATAAGTTTCCTAAACTCTACACTCTACACCCCTGCAAGACGAGCCTGGAAACCCTGCTTCCGGGGTCTTTTTTTAGTGGCTGCCCAACAAGCTTGCCAGCGACGTGTTTTTCGGGGTTACTCCGTTTGTGGAGGTTGGGTTTTGTGGGTTTTGGGGGTTTGGGTTTGGGGTTCAGGATTTGAGGTTTGGGGGTTTGTAGGGGTCTCGAAAACTTTGAATCGCGGCGATACTTGGGGGAAGCGATTTCGTTCGTTCCTCTGGATCTCGCAGGCTAAGGGGAGGAAGATAAGTCGGCCTCTGCAACGCGCTAGTGCTTGGGGGAATGCTCCCCGAGCCGCCACTACTTGGGGGAAAGCGATTCCGTGGTGCTCTCGAATGCTCCGAGGCCGCCAGCACTTGGGGGAAAGCATCTTGGTTATCCTGGTGGTTTCCTGCTGTCCTGCTGGTCCCCTGGTGAGGGATGTTTGGGCTTTGGTGGTAAGGGTTATATCAACACTTCTCTAAACTTCCGACTCTAGATCCACAGCCCCAGAGTCCACACTCCAACGACGAGGACGTGCGCAGCCTGACGCAGCAGTACTACGAGGAGGCCCAGCCGGGAAGAGAGGTGCCCTAAACCCTCAAATTTCACCCGTAGCCGGACCTGAACCCCGAAGCCCTAAACCCTAAACCCCAAACCGGGTTTCTTTGGTTCTGGAGACGGAATCCCTCAAATGGACCTGGCTTCAGCCACTGTCTTTAGGAATACCCAACGACTCGGCAAAATATCTAGCTTTAGTCTAGGGTTTCGGGTTTAGGGCGTCTCTAATTTGCGTGATCAAAAGACCTGAAGGCTGACCTTCGGGACGAGGGTTCAGCTCAGGGTCCTCATGGTGTCGGGTTGTTTTGGTTTTAGCTCTCTTTTTTTGTGCGGAGGGGGGGGGGTTTAAGATTTGAGCACTTTGGGTTCAGGGTGCTGGATCATTGGCTTGCGCTTGTGAGCGTCTATAGGGATGCCAGTGCTTTAAGCATGCTGGATGAGTCACTTCCTAAATTCATCATTTCTGGGTTTCCCAAATCTTCACCCTTCCCTGCAAGGTAGGGTGGAGGATTGCAGCTACATGGTGTGGGGTCAACAGATTGGAGCGTACCGCTTCGGGTGTCGGGCGTTGGGTTTGGGCTCTAAGCCCCCGCGGTTTAGGGTTTGGTGGTTTGGGTTTAGGGTTTAGGGTTTAGGGGTTTAGGGGTTTAGGGATTGGGGATTAGGGTTTAGGGGTTTGGGCAGGGGAAGTCTCGATCGGCGCATTTGCTTGATCATCCATGAGGAATCAGGCAGGCGATCAGACTGGTTGCTGAGACAAGCCCAGTGAGCCGTTTCCCTATAGTTTAAGGACGTCTTGACAATGAAAGCCTCAGGCCTAATGGATGGTAAACCATATATGCCATGACCCTGAATCCCCAAATACCAAACCCCTTAAACCCTGAAGCCCAAACACCAAACCCCTTCAATCCTGTACCCTCAAGCCCAAACCCCAAGAGATAGAGCCCCAACCCTAAACCCTAAACCCTAAACCCTAAACCCTAGACCCTAAACCCTCAACCCTAAACCCTAAACCCTAAGGTTTGAGGTTTTGGGTTTCCCAGCCCCAGGTGAGCTCGGTGGCTGCCTCGCAGCCGTCGCCGGCCCCTGCAGCTGGCGGCTGGGCGGCGGTTTGGGGGCTTTAAGGGGTCGACTGCTTTCCCGGCTCACGGCCTAGGGCTTTCCACGTTTTGGGGTTGACTTCCTCCAGGGGTGCAGGGATTTAGGGCTCACGGTTTTTGTCGCCTGAAGCCCTTAGACTTGATTTCCTGATAGGTTCGTGTAGTCCGTGCCCGGCTGCTGCTCCAAAGGGGCCTTCGCAAATATGCTACGATTTTGGGGCATATTACAGTACATGTACACGAGCTATGGGACAAAGCCACGAGTTATGGGACAAAGCCACGGTTTATGGGATAGCGCCACGAGTTACGGCACAAAGCCACGGAGAATATAAAGTTTAACTTACTATAGCTAGAGAGGTTTAGAGTTCAGGTTTGAGGGTTCAGGGTTTAGGGTTCAAGGGAGGGCATGCTGGAATGCTGTATCCATAAATCTGGCAACTTGAGGCTCCCTTTCAAAGTCGCTTGCATGAAACTTTGAGCGCTGCATTCATCACAGTCCCATGCCGATCCCTCAAATTCCCGAGGTCAGAAGACGGACGTCGCAGTTGCGATGGAGGCGAGGGGTCTTCCGGGTTTAGGGTTTAGGGTTCAGGTTTTGAGTTGAAGGTTTAGGGTTTACCCATAGGCCCCTAAGTAGTTCTTTTTTATGTTTTTTATTTAGAATCCTATAAGGTAATCCCAACAAGGAACTCCTTAGAGGTCTATGGGTAGGGCTCTTTGCCACCCCAAGTACGAACCCCTAAGCCTCAACGAGTCAATGAGGGCTACGACCAGGACAGGAGCATCCTTGAAGACTCATGTAGCCGGCGGGGAGTAGGGGTTGATTCATTGAGATACTTTTTGAGGGCCTTAAGCCCTAAACCCTAAACCCTTAAGCCCTAAACCCGAACCCCTAAGCCCTAAGCCCTAAGCCCTAAACCCTAAACCCTTTCAGGGCTTAGATGTTTCGGGTTCGCGGGGTACCGTTCAGGCTTCGAAGATGGTCGGGTTTTGGAGGCGATCGCGCCTCGGTGGATAGAGTCGGATGGAAGGGTTTAGGGTTTAGGCTTTAGGGTTTAGGGTTTAGGGGTTTAGGGCTTTAGGATCTTAGGGTTTAGGGTTTAGGGTTTAGGGGGGAGGCGGGTCGAAGCTTGGGCTCTTGACAAGGAGTTGCAGCTAAGACACCACTGCAAGGAAAGCAGGCAAGCTGCCAGAATCTCCGATTGTTGGGGGTATGTAACAGGTAACCCAAGACTATTTGCTAGAGCAATAACAATAACTATAATATAAGTACAAGTATAACTAAAGCTAAAAATCACCCCATAACTTTGTAACTGTAGCTGTAACTACATGTGCATGCATGCATGCATGGATGGATGGATGGATGTATGTATGCAATACCCCCATCATGGTACCTTAAGGAGAGCAGGGGAGGCTTGCGTTTAGCGGTTCGGTAAGGTTTATTCATGTATTCCTTGAAGACTTTTCGGGTTGAGGGTTCTGGGGTTTGGGGCTTCTCGTCTAGAAATCTCGGGTCTAGGGTTTAGATTTTCGGATTCCCAAGAACGCAGCCCTGACGTAGGGATCAGATCCAAAACCTTTCTGGCTCTTATTCGCGTCCTCGATCTGGACTGCTTGTGGGTACAGAATCTTTTTATGCTATCATGCTCCTACCTTAAGAAGGGTCTTCAGGGTTAGGGAGATCCAGCAACAGGCAGACTCCTCCCCGATGGGTATTGGCACAAGGCGCGGTTGAGTCCTTTTGGGTGCGGTGGGGATTGGAACTGTCAGGGCGCTTCGGGCTTCAGGTATCGTTGTGTTCGATCTCTGCATACTATATACAATGCAGTTTACCATCAGACCCTATGTTGTGATGGTACAAGCAGCCTGCCACCTGCCAACCCTGTTGGGACAGTGGCATCCTAGGAAGTACGATACGTGCCTGATATGGGCCTTGATTAATGGGTGTTAATGTGCCCGTTTTTGTTCTCTTATTGCAAATCTCAGAACCCCAAGACACCAACCATTCCCCACACTATCTTATGACGGTAGGGGACTCTGCTTCCGTGAGTAGGCTGTCTTCAACCTTATCCAGTCCTCATTCGAGGTATTGAGGCCCCCTATACCCCACTCCCCCTTAACCCCCAAAAGATCCGTTAAGGGTTCTCCCCCTTAAAGGCTTTTCCGTTGAGCACCGCTCCAACAGCCTTCAATCTCCAGAAACCCGGACACCTTAAACGGCCGGGGTGTTTCTTGAAGCGACTTAGTACCGCTTCGCGCACGCGACCCTGAAGCCCGAAAGCCTCACGCCCCACCTCCCAGAAGCCACAAGAGCCTAGCACGCTACAGCCCGAAACGCCTGAAGCCTTCAACGGCCTTGAACATCCTGACAACGCCCGAAAAAGGCCTAAAGCGACATCACCCTAAATACAAAAAAGGCCGACCCTGCCAAACCCTAAGCGATTTGTGGTAAACCCTGGCCCCCTGAAGCCTTAGCACGGAACCCTAAGAATACTACAAGCCCTACACACCGCCGCAAACCCGAAACCCCTCGGGAGTGCATTGACTCAGGCCCTATATAACAAGAACCAAAAACCCCACCACTCAAACCCCAAACCCTAGACTCCTAACCCCACCCCCCCAAGCCCTAAAGCGACAAGCCGAGACCCCCAAGCCCAAAACTCAACCCTAAACCCTAAACCTTAGAAACTCTAGAGACCCTAACAACCTGAAGCCCTAACACCCTAAACCCTACACCCTGAAGCCCTAACACCCTGAACCCTGAAGCCCTAAAACCCTAAACCCTAAACCCTGAAGCCCTAAAACCCTAAACCCTAAGCCCTAAACCCCTAAGCCTGAACCCTAAACCCTAAACCCTAAACCTAAACCCTAAACCCTAA
>CAJNJA010056831.1:3811-24357 GCA_905231915.1 Symbiodinium necroappetens | reverse complement strand
ACCCTAAACCCTAAACCTGCATCTTCGTCAAATCATGGACACGCGTTTGGGGTTTCGGGTTTAGGGAGCAGAACGTTTAGGGAATCGCCAAAACGGTAAACCTAAAGTCTTGAGCCCCCACAAGTATGAGGGTTTTTATCGTAGCCTGGAAAACTTACAATAGGCTTTGGGGTAGAGTATACTGTAACTATATATTATATGGGCATAACGGAAATTCAGAGAGTTTTCATTGGTCCCCNNCCCCCCCCCCCCCCCCCCACCTGTGGAAGAATACTATGATAGGTTCTGGCTGCATCTCGGAAATTACTCGGGATGTTGGGCCGGTTGCCGGAATAATTCTGGCAGGCCCCAGACACACCGGAATCCTCAAAATTATTTTTGGGACATGGTTGAGTTCAGATCCACGAGCGCAGACGCGTTTCCCAGGTGCTCTGCATGTGTCGGGAGTCGGGGTCCCCCAGCGGCTGGCACCTACCCCTATGATCAATGCGGTTTGAGAAAGGGAGCTGTGAATGGAAGGCTAGTTGTGGTCTGTGCGCGGTGATCAGCTTCATGTCAGGAGGTGCTGCTCGGCAGTCTTTGAGTTGGACTCTCGGATTGTCTGCTTGCTAGGTCTTACGACCTTGCGAGGACGCGTGGCGCCCACTTCTGCGCCCACCACTTCGCACCGCTCCGAAAGATCCCGTCAGCCGGGCGTGGGACTGCCACGAGAACAGCAAGTCAAGACCTTTTTCCAAGATCTGGATTTGCCTATTCTCGGGACCTTTAAAATTTTCAAGAAGCGGGAATCTGGTCCAAACCCTGTTTTGAAGTTAACAGTGCAGACCCCAAGGATTGAGGCAGACCTTCCCAACCAAGCGCATACCTGTAGCAGAGGGCAGTAGCCATCGCAGTAGGTAGAAGCAGCAGTGGCAGTAGCCGAATTTTCACCCGAGTCCCATGGTATAGACGGGAGCGAGGGGGGGGGGAACGGGTCCCTTAACCCATGAAATGACCGCTGCGCGCTAGTAGGCAATAAGACCCTACTAGAGATTACTTTTTTGGTTTCTCATTAGGGGCCCTTAACGGAGGCACAAAAGCGGCGGCGCGACCTCCCGCCCCCCCCCCCCCGCTCGCTCCCTTCTATACCATGGGACTCGGGTGGGGAGTAGTCAGGTCCAACGGAAATAGAATTTCGTTGGACTTACGCTGAGTAGCATGAGGATGATACGGACACCAACTTGCCTTCAATTCACAGCTCCCCGAATCAGACCGCATGTATCATCGGTAGCTTCACGGCAGGGGTAGGTGCCAGCCGCCGGGGGAATTGGACTCGCGACACAGGGAAAGCATGACCAGGAAAACGTCCTGCAATGCTGCCAATTGTCCATCAGATTTGTGACTTGTGCAGCATGCGGCGACGAGAAGCGGGCGCACATTGCACAGATTTTGCCACAGCATGCCTTTCCTCCCCCCCTGCACGATGAAGGAAGAACCGGGAAGCTTCCAATTCTCAAGCACCCCCCCAAACGCTAGGCAATTATTCCCAAGATATTATTCCAGAACTCAGAGGCCCCCTGGAATAATCAAACAAGATTCTCCGCATTATCGGAATAACATCACTCATTATATCAGCCTCACCTCCGGCAAATCTTGGGCCCTGTGCCGCTTGCGACGTCGCGGCGGCGATGAGTTTGCAGAGGATTTCGCCCTCAAGAATGGGGAAGATGTAGGATTCAAAGTCTCACAGGCGGTACTTGGGGCTGCCAGGGTTATCTGCCAAGCCTGAATACTTTGTAATGAAACTATAACGGAGCACGAAACCCTGCTCCAAGCATTAAGGTCCTCACATTAGGGGAGGTGCCGCGAAACCCACTAAAAGGTTTTCCAGGGGCTACGCCTTAACCCTAAACCCCTAAACTTTCCTAAACCCCTCAACCCTAAAGCCCTAAACCCCTAAACCCCTACACCCCTGCTAAACCCCTAAACCCTAGACTTTTCTAAACCCCTCAACCCTAAACCCCCTAAGCCCCCTACACCCCTAAACCCTGACCAGGGTCACCGCCTGCTCCCGATCCTCGCAGGCTTCTTGGCCGCCTTGGCCTTGGCCCTGGCAGCGAGCGGCTTTAGGATTCAGGGCTATAGGGCTTAGAGGGTTTAGGTTATGTAGGGTTTAGGGTTTAGGGTTTAGGTGAGGCTATTGGCTTCAGGGATCAGGGTAGAGGGCTTCTAGGGTTTAGGGGGCACATCGCCCCGCTGAATGCACGAAGCTGAAGCACCTCCCAACTCTAAGAAACCCTAAGCCCCTAAACCCCTTTGCCACAAGAGCCTCTAAGCTCAACAACACTAAATCCTAAACCCTGTACCACAAAATTGCAAAACCCCTAAGCCCTGAACCCAAAAGCTCTGAAAGCCTAAGACTCCTGCCTTTTGCGACGCCGCGGCGGGGAGTTCGACTTCGTCCTTAGCACCCGGGAGGAAAAGGCTATAGTGTGACTCATAGAACGTGTAATGTGATGTATAATGCATCATCAAGAAACAAGTGTAAGAATACATACATGCACAGTTCACATTGCATAGTAGAAAATATATGGTATGTGTTGTGCAGTACATGATATATAGTATAGGATACATAGTCGTTATTATACAATGGGCATATGGGGTTTGCGGTTTTGGTGTATTGTAACTAATAAGGTGCTTTTAGAGCACTTCAAGCAGATGATTTAGGAGCTTAGCTATCGGCTTTCATGAGCCAATTCATATTCAAGTAAGCCCCGGAGCTGGCCGTGAAATCTGTTCTCTTCCGCTGGGTGCCATGCCGACCACGGCTCTGACGCCGTGGAGAGGATCTGGCGTCCGTGGACTTTGCCCTGAGCAAGGCAGACAATGTCGACATGCCTGACTAGAGTCATGCTGATGCCGAAAATGTGCTGTTATAGCCTGGCTAATGTAATCTGCTGTTTGAGACTATACTGCTTTAGTAACATAGTATCTATAAGGTAGGGCAAGGATATCCCAACAAGTCTACGTTTAGGTGTTGCTTTTGGTTATCGGGTGCGACTGACAAAAGACCGATCATCAGGCTACAGTGCTGCACTACTTCACGCATGCGACAGGAGATCCCAGCCAACACAACACAGCATTCTCTTGTGACCCCTAAACTCCTAAACCCTAAACCCCTAAACCCCTAAACCCCTAAACCCCTAAACCGCTAAACCCCTAAACCCCTAAACCGCTAAACCCTAATCCCCTAAACCCTGACCAGGGCCACTGCTCGCTCCCAGTCCTTGCAGCCTTCTTGGCCACTTTCGCCTTTGTCCTTGCCATGAAAAATCTTCCGGGTTTAGGACTCTTTTGGATCTAGGTACTTGACAAAAGGGGTAAGTTGGTAGGTAGGTAGGTGGCTGGGTGGGATAATGTAGGGTAGGGTATGGCGGGTAGGGTGGGGTGGGTAGGGAGGCAGGTAAGTCGGTGCGAGGTCTTTGAGGCAGGTAGGTAGGTAGGTAGGTAGGGAGGGAGGGAGGGAGGGAGGGAGGGAGGCAGGTAGGTAGAGTGAGCGTGTCTGTGTGTCTCTGTCTGTGTGCGTGCCTCTGTATGTGTGTGTGTGTGTGCGTGTGTGTGTATATATATATATTTAATTTATTTATTTAATTTATGTATTTATTTATTTATACGTGTGTGTGTGTGTGTGCGCGACTTTGCGTGCCAGTGCAGGGCAGGAAGATGTATTGCGGCTCCCAGAGGGTCTAAGTACCAACGTTTATATGCTTTCGAGCCAACATGACGATCAAGAACGTACCCATTGGTATTGAGACCCTTCGGGTTTGCTTTTCGTACCTACCTAGACCCTCCATCTACCCTCTGTTAGACTTGTTGAATGCTCATCATTCGGGACCATATAACCCTTGTTGAGGGTACAAGGAGGGTCCCGGTATACATCTCCTGAGATGCCTGGCTTCAAGGATCCCATGAGCTACCTAATTCGCAATTGTAATTCCTTCTTCTGGTTTAACCAGTTTTGTATTTAGCATCCCAAAGGGCAGAGCAAGAAGGAACTACAATGGAGACTATAGGCAAGTCTCGAAACTAAGGTTTAGAGTTTGGGCATCATACCCCGGCCCCTAAACCTCCAACGCCAAAAAACCCTAAACACCCCTAAACCCTAAACCCTAAAACCCTAAACCCTAAGACCCTAAACACTAAAACCCTAAACACTAAAAACCCTAAACCCTAAAAACCCTAAACCCTAAGCCTCAAACACAACACCCTCTCAGGAGTACGCCGCTTACGACGCGGCGCTGGAGACTCGGACTCTGACCTGGGTGCCACTGGAAAAAATTGGTGAGGGTTTAGGGGTTAGGGTTTAGGGGTTTAGGGTTCTGGATTTAGGGTGTCTAGGGTTTAGGGGGTTTAGGGTTTAGGGGTTTAGGGTTTCGGGTGTCTAGGGTTTAGGGATTCAGGGTTTAGGGTTTAGGGATTCGGGGATGGCTACATAACTTTCGGTTCCCCAAGGCTTTCGTGGGGTTACTATGGCTTATGGGGGGGGGGGGGTTAAAACAGGTCATGCGGAGGGTTCTTCAAACCAGGTATCCCTGATTTTTCCCCCATGCAACGCCATCGCTTTCCTTTCTTTTTGCTTGTTTATGTTGCAGTAAGTAGTAGAACATATGGCATTGTATCTGCTGGGGGTTCGGGCGACGACACCTAGTGCTAAGTCAAGTGCTTCCTCCACTACAGGTCCGACTAATCATTAATATCAGTATCATGATACTAGGGCGTTTATTATCAGAGCATGGTGCGTTGGACTATGTAAACCCTAAGCTGTCTTCGAGGTACTTTGACCTTCTGGGACTGAATCTCCGGTGTGATTCTTCTGCTGTTGCATCGACGAAGATTCCGGAGTTTTCTTCGCGTGGGGATTGGTGAGGGGTGCATGTCCATGCTTGCGATTCGAGGGCTTCTTTATAATTATAAGTGGCTTTCGCTACTGGGGGTATTTATATTCAAGAGTCTACCGTTTCTGCATTCATGTATCCTGAACAGCGTGGGCATCCGAGTTCCTGTCGCACTAGGTACTCTTCCCGGGCTCCCTGCCGACTGCGACTCCGACGTCGCGGAGGGGATGTCGCTTTCACAGACTTCGACCTCGGCAAAGGCAAATAAGATGCGACAAGTCCAAGGCTGCCTTAGCTGCCGCAGAAGCATCGGTGCGTCTTCAGCCCTAGACCAACGTATCCAGAAAGCCTGATAAGCCGCCGCCGTCTATCATCCCTCGTCACTCAGGAGTTTCAGAAACAATGAGGGCCCTACAAAATGGAACCCGAAACAATGGAGTTTAGGGTTTCGGGTCTAAGTTTTAGCTCCCCGATAAGGAAGGCACCACTAAAGATAATGTGTCTGTATAGTACGTACCAGCCTCTGATCAAGGTCAACTCCCGGGGGCCATGCCGGCTTCTACTCCTCGACACCTCTTTCGCCGCCTTGGCCTTCGCCCTTAGAGTCAAGCAGGCAGCACTTGTAGTTGTTGACAAATAAATATAAGCAAACCTATTTGCACGTACATGTGTGCATATGTATATATATATATATACCTACCTACCTACCTACCTACCTACCTACCTACCTACCCTGCCTGCCTGCCTGCCTGCCTGCCTGCCTACCTACCGTGCCTGCCTGCCTGCCCTAGCTAGCTATCTCTCCTTCTCCGTGCATATAACCGACTATATATCTATCTCCGTATCTACCTACCTACCGTTACCTACCATCACCTAGCTAGCTACCTGGCTGGCAGGCTGGCAAGCCAGCAGGCTGGCTGGATAGCCAGCTAGCTAGCGAGCTAGCTAGCTGCTAGCTGTCAAGCGAAACATGAGTCTACACAAATACTCATATAAATACAACTAACCAAACAAACAGTTAAGACCAAAAATCATTAGAACAGCAAATGCATAAGGAAATAAACAAAGGCATAAAGACACAAAGGTGATATAACAAACTAAATAACGAAAGCACAAGACAGAGCACATAAATAAACAGCAAAAAAAGAAATAAATGCAGACAGCAAAAAACGGAACAGCCAACAACAAGAAAACATACGTAACCAACTAAACAATTAACGACAGAGACCAATAAAGAAGGAATGAAAGAAACAAACACTCAAGATGTACCGAAATAAACAAACAAAATCGAAACGACACCGAAATAAATAAAGCACGAACGACACAAATAGCCAACTACAAACAACAGACATGAAGAAATGAATAACTAAACTAAGTTCACAACGAAAGAAGAATGAACCAAAGAAACAAATAAATCTATCTGTCTATCTAGCTATCAGTTTATCTAGCTACCTGTCCATGCATATAAATATACATCTTATGTTAAGTCTTATGTATTTATGTACATATGTATTTGCAATTGCTTTCACCATTGCTGCTATTCAATTCTAGTTTTCGGGCTATTCGTACAAGCTGTTTTTTGGGCAGGAGGGGGCATTATAAATATTACCAGCTTATAAGCATGCATACCCCTGTAGAATCATGGCTTGACATTCGGCTGGATGTGCGTTCCTGCTGCAACTCAAACAAAAAAGCTACCGACGTGCCCTTCTATCCGTTGTGATGTGCCTGTGCAGGTCCCCCTAAACGCTCAACCCGAAACCAAAACCCTGTAAATTCCAATCCCTCTACAATAGAGTCAATTGAATCCAAAGCGTAGCTCTGTGGAATGACCAGGGCTACTTTAACTTATTCCCATTTCGTTGCAACCAGTCTTCTACAGAACTTGCATGCTTTGTAAAGTTCGGTGAAGGTCAATGTCTTTTTCATACAAAGTTACCTACGATGAACCCGTTATTCTAAATTATTAAGGCCCTATAGCTACCCTCAGCTCGGAACCGCTTGCGGCGCTTCGGAGGAGATTCCGCTTCAGGAGTCTTCTCCCTGATTTGGGGTTGAGGGCTTCCATAGCGCTTAGGGCTTATAGGATTTAGGGCTCAGGGTTTAATTAGGGCTTAGGGTTTACGGTTTAAGGGTTTAGGATTTAGGGTTCAGGGTTTAGGGCTTTGGGTCTCGGCCTTTAGGGTCTAGGGATTCGGCCCTTTCGGGGTTGACTGCCGGCAGAATTAGCGGGCGCAGGCACGGGCTCAGGCCTGCTTGGGTCCCAGGTCTTGGGGTCTTGTTTAGGGCTTAGGGGTTTAGGGTTTAGGGGTCTAGGGGTTTAGGGTTTAGGGGTTTAGGGTTTAGGGGTTTAGGGTTTAGGGGTTTAGGGTTTAGGGCTTATTGGGGGTGTCTGGCCTTGTAGCTTGGGCTTAGCGCGTGTAAGTTCCAGGTGCGAAGGCGGACCTTCCATAGCAAAGAAGATGATTCGCAGTAGAAAGGAATGCATGACCATAGTGAAGTCGTGAAGTCTACAATGAAACCACCACATGTAACCTTAAAGCCTTAACGCAATTCAGTAACGTGCAGTTCATCACCAGGTTGGTTGTGGGGAATTACAACTACAAGCCTAAATCCTAAACCCTAAACCCTAAACCCCTAAACCCCTGAACCCCTAAACCCCTGAACCCCTAAACCCCTAAACCCCTGAACCCCTAACCCCTAAAACCCCTAAACCCCTAAACCCCTAAACCCCAAGTCTACTCTCCAAGTCCTTGCAGCCCCACCCCCTAACTCCTTAAGCCTCCAGAAGCCTTCACGGATCTCACAACTAAATCTGAAACCCTAGCCTAAACCCAGTATACCTGAAGTCTCCATTGGGGTTACCCTTTTGTTTTACTTGAAGTCTCCATTGTAGTTCCTTTGTTGGGGTTACCTGTTGGGGATCCGAAAAACAAAACTGAAAAAAGTCAATTACGATGGAGACTATAGGTAAGCAACATGCAAGGCCTGAACGACACGCCGCAAGCCAAGACTTGTGCCTGCTGCGACTCTTTTTCGGGGGCTGCGGCTCCTTGGCTGTGGACCTGAGTTCAGGGCTAAAGCCCTACACCCTACACTGTAGGGGGCTTCGTAATTGGAAAGGGGCTCCCTTGAGCCCCTTTAGAAGGATTTCTGTAAGGATTTCATAATAAGGGTTACTCTATCGGTAATAGGGTTTGGGGTATAGCAGTAATAATATTTTAAAACGGAAACCCCAACCCAAGAAATGGTGTTGCTGATTGCTTGAGCCCCTATATTAACCCCCAAACTTCAACCCTGAGCCCCGTTGCGGCTGTTAGTCTGGGTTTCGCAAGCATCAAAGCATTGTTGAGGATTTGGACGGTGCCCTGGCAACTTCTTCTCTGGGCCCTGGTGACAGCCAGCCACACTCACATATCACGAGATGTTTGGCAGGTAGCGACGGTGCTGGACATCCCCAATTTTGCCTATCCGGCATCCGATGACTATCGGGCTATATTGGGTTCAGGGTGAAGACAGGGGTCTGAAGACTTAGCAGTACAACAGCTCGTTCTTGTCCTGTCAATCATATTTAGTATACATAACATACCGTGAACCCCACTTTAACTGCTATGGCCCCCGTGTGAAGCTCCCTGAGCAGTAGCTTCGGTCTGCAGGATGGAATTCGGGCTTGGGGTTTCGGATTTAGGGCGTTGGGGGTTGCAGGCTAGGGTTTGGGCGTAAGGTTTCGGGTTCAGTGCCAGGGTCTCGGCTTAAAACGCTCTTCTCCTTCCTGCGGTCGTTCTTGATGATGCCTACCGTGATGATTCTTCGGACGATGAAAGCCCGCGGACCAAAAACTGCCACTTTAGGGGTTTAGGGTTTAGGGGTTCAGGGTTTAGGGTTTAGGGGTTCAGGGTTTAGGGGCTTAGGGGTTCAGGGTTTAGGGGTTAAGGGTTTAGGGCTTAGGGGTTTAGGGTTTAGGTCGCTAGCTGAGTCTGAGGAAGAAGCCCTGGCGAGCTCTCGCGCTGTGGCTGTGGGTCGATTGCTGACGTCACCGCCCTCGGCATCGAGGAGAGTGTTCTATACTAAATCATGATACCAAACACTATACTATAGCCTGACGATAAACTACATTAATTATACGACGATTCATTGTATTCTAGTGTACAATTCTATGGCTGAGTGTCAAGATTGTGGCTTGCGGGGTTGTGCTTGGGCAGAAGAAGTGCTTCAAGAGGCTTGGTCAGTCTAGGGCTCGGTGTGTTCCCCTAGGCTTCCAGGGACCTAATTATTGGGTCCTTAAGGGGTCTAGGGCCCTAACTATAAGGTCCTTGGCAGCATAGGGTTCGAACAACGACCAGCATGACATTACGATTCAGAGCCCTAGCCGCCCAGCCTTCAAAGCAGCCCCGATCCATGAAACCTTCAACAACAACTCGCTACATATGGGGGAGTTCTCTTTATTAGGGTTTTTTTTGGGGCCCCCAATATAGTACGGCACCCACCAGGACCCCCCAAAAAAGGACCCGAATTTAGAAAACTACCCATATTCAGTTTGAGGGACCGCAGGGACTGCAGACTTGAAGGAACAAGCGCCACTGAGCATCTGCATTTCCATCGAGACATTTGTGCTTCCTAGACAGAACTCGGGTTGGACGACTCTGCCTGAACCCAGGAGAAACGCTCAGCGGGTCTATGATATCGAATCTGGAGCCTAGGGCTGGCTGGATTGAGGGCAAGTGGTTCCAAGATCCTGGGGATGCCAACTAGGCAAAGCTTGTCGCAAGCGTTACCACTCCTCCATGTTGGTGTACATGAACACTGGCCACGGTTAGTATGTACTCGGCATGATGTCAGTGGAGATTTGTGGCTGCAGCTGCTTATGGTTGTTGTTGTAGTGATGGTTGCCCTTATGGTTGTGCTGGTGGTGGTGATGGTGTTGGTGGTGGAGGTGGTGGTGTGGCGATGATCAAGACGATGATGTTAACTGTACAGGGACTTGACAATAAGAATGAAGTTGGGGGGGGTATGTTGTATTATCCTATCCGAATCTAATCATAATACTGGTCCCTGTCTGTCCTTATAAGGACTAAAAGATTTCAGAGTATGTTATACTACAACCCTGTTGATTAAGGGGACTACAGGGGAATGAATTTACGAATCATTTACTCACCTGTCCGTCAAGGATCTCTGGAGGAGGCTTGGCCATGCCCTTCTCCTCAGTCTGGGCCTCCTTGCCATGAAGGTCATGAGTCATGAGTCATACCTACCTATATATATATATACATATACATATACATATACATATACATATACATATATATATGTATATGTATGTATGACAATATGTGAACAATGTGAGTAGTGAGTAATAGTACTCATACTGCGTGTAACACTCATAATCATAAATGTTATTATTATGATGGTCAGTCACAGGAAAACCAGGGAAGTCACAAGCTTTCTTCTTGCTGTGGTGTTCGCTGTGGTTACATACCCCTCGAACTGGCTACGAATCTTTACGATCACTATGTTGCTGTGCGCTGCTATAGATTCGAAACATAGCTCCACTGCTGTTACTAATCTTGCAGCAGTTTGCGTTGCTATCAGAAGACTCCGACTACAGCACAAAGCTTGGAGCCATGGCCATATATATAGGAGATATTTTTTCTAGTTGCGGGCCTTTCAAGCTGTCATTTGCTGGTACTCTGGACTGACTCGAGCGCTTGATTGCGACGCCCTGGGCATTAAGAAAGGTTTGGGCTGAAGACGCCATGACTCAGTGTTCTAATTGCTTCATAATTTAGTTGATTGTATGAATATGGTTAGTATTAGCATTTAAATCAATATTAGTATATAGTAATGCATTAGCGCAATATTAGCACTGAGTACCAGTATCACTATCATTAATAATCTTGTTTTGGTGTTGCTGTTGTCCTTTTGCATTTGGGAATTCACAACATTTAAGATATAGAGTATGTAGGGTACAAGGCTTCTGAGGCTTACACTGTCGGCTCCAGGGTTTCGGTTTGGAAATTTTTTTTGGGGGGGGGGGGGCAAAACCATTAGTTTAGGATCCGCACTAGAATTACAGTAATTACAGTATAGTAGACCACGCCGCCAAGATCCCACAGCCGGCCTGAACAGGGACCGCCACCGGACTGGCAGCCCTGAGAACGATGGGCTTCAGGGCGTCAGGGAGTCAGGTCAATTCGGGCCTGACAGGGCTATTTCAGAGTGCAAAGGTTGTTCAAACTATGTGCTTGTATATAGGTTCATGAACACGGCCTGAGCTTTCAGAGCTTGATTGAGAGTTTGGTCTAGCGATCTTTCGCCATTGCTTCGGAGACACGAAGTTTGGGCGGCTTCCCATCTGAGAGAACCTCACGACTACGAAAATATCGGTCTGCCGGAGGCTCAAAGTAGAACGACACCCTTACATAGTAATATGGAAAGCTAAATAACTAACCACAATTTCTCCCGTACAGTCCTTATGTAAGTATACTAGAATACACCCCAAAGCCCTATCCAGGCCTCTATTCTACGGAATTTAGGCCCCAAAAGCCCAGTGAGACTGAGCCAAATCTCCAAACAGCATAGAGCTCTGCTATGATCGGTTCCCGAGACGTCTTCTGGTGGGTCTCTGCAAGGGATCTTGGCGTAGTTCAGGACTGTGGGCTTAGGTTAACGTATGCGCGTGTTACTGGATTCAGGGTGCCTGTTTCGGAATTCCCCTACAACACTTGCCCCGACCACCCCGAAAACCCAAACCATAAACCCTGTTAGAGAATTTGGGAGGGCAGGGAGGGTTCCCGACATGGTTCGACCCCAAAGGCTCCAACCCCAACATCTTCAAGGATCTTCAAGGACCTGTCCCTGATGCAGGCGGAGTTCCCCAAAAAAGCCCCCAGAGATTTTCACCCCTAGATCCTACTTTGATCTGGCGGGCCTGGCATCACTGGGAAAAAAACTCAAATACGCACGCGCACCGGGGCCTGAATTGGGGGTATAGGGTAGTCTGGGTTTTATGACTCTAAGACAGTTCAGAGTTGTACCTGCCCTACCCATCCCTCTGCCCTAGCCTCACATTATGAGGACTGTGGGAAAAAGACTATTACTCTTCCTGGCTCCTACATTAAACTTCAGCGTGAGCCACCTCACCGGAGCGGCTGTCGGTGGAACCACCGCAACTACGACCACCTGCAGTTTACAGTTTGTTTTGTGAACCCTCTTTTCCCTCAGCTATCCGCGTCCGGAATTCCTAGCAGGAGGAGGAACCGTGCCAAGAACCAGGCACTGTATCCCCGAATCCACAAGCTAACCGAAAGTATACCACGAAACTCAACCACCCCTCATCCAGTGCCCAGATCCCCCAGAAATGCACGCTCACTGCGGTTCACAGTTTCAGGTCTTGGGCTTACAGGGTTTGGAGTTGAAGATCTAGGGATTAGGATGGTTCAGGGTTTAGGGTTTATAAATAGGGTTTAGAGTTTAGGGTTTAGGGTTCAGGGTCTAAGGCCGAAGTGTTAGGCTTCAGGGTCTTGCTGGGGGGGCGTTAGGCTGAAGGCTAGTCTTGGGGTTTTGAATGGTTTGCAAGCTCTACCCCAAAGGATACGCTTCTGTGTGGTGACCTTATATCCTACACACTTGGAGTCTTCGGACCCTGGGACAACGTGAACTCCAGGGTTCAGGGTTCAGGGTCACGTGGTTTAGGGTTTGGGGGTTTAGGGCATAAGGCTTGCAGCTTTTGCCAGCACTTCTCAAGGCTGATTCCCCCAAGCCTAAACTCAAGCTCAAGTCCCAGGAGTATCCGGATAAAACCATTCGGTTCCTTCTTTGGCTCCAAGTTTATTTCCACAGAAAAAAAAAGCAATATCGAAGGCATCGGGCCTGGCCCTGACATCACGACACCTCTGTTGGTGCGACAACTTGCACCCCGAAAAGGCCCAAGCCCAAAGCCCGTCAGAATTGAAATCGGGGCGGTTTAGGGTTTAGGGGGGTCTCGTCGTGAAGATTGGAGCTGAACTTTGAGCTAGCTGGACGTGTTTGCAGGAGAGATTTAGTTTCAGGAGTTTCAGGCTTGTGGTTGGCTTCGAGTGGCAGGCTACACTGAAGGCGGTCCCTAAGTTACTTCCTGCTGGTACGAGCCAAACGCACCCCAAAATTCCGAATTTGGCTTATACCCTATATTGAAGCCCTGAACCCTAAACCCTACTCCCTAAAACGTCATACACCTTAAGGACACCCTTAACCCTAAACCCGCCTCATCGTCCTCCGAATCGCTGATGCTTTCATCAGCTTTGGTGGTAACTTTGGTGGTCGTGTGACCTTGCTTGGGTTCAGGGTTTAGGGTTGAAGGCTGTTAGGGCTTAGGATTTAGGACCTTGCACGCTGGCCTACACTTGGCTGAAATCCTGCAGCGTGATACCTACATGTATTACAGTCTTGAAGCCTGCAGCCCAACATGATAGGCACTGTATCTCTGCGTCCTTGACTTGCTTTAATGAAGCCGGCTCGCACGAAGACCTTTCTTAGCTCTACCAGAGGCAATTCCACACACAATTCGGTTAACCGTGATTTCGCGTAAACCGCAGACCGTGACCATGCGCTACCTCTTTGATGTGTCTGAGGGACTAAATGTCCCACCGGAACCTCAAAATGAATGTGCCACTGCGACAGGCACGTGGAATAAGGGTTGCAGCTTATGCTGCACAATACCCCGATAAAGGTATGATCACGGAAATTGGAATTCATGTACCTAGATCCCGAAGTACCCTAAACGCGACGCCCTGCTGTACACCCTCAACACCCTCAACCCCTAACCCTAACCCCTATGCAGCCTCAACCTTAAATCAGGATGCCCTGGCAAGTGGAGGCAAGCTCCAGAAATATGAAAAGTCTTGGAGGAAAGTCCCGGAAGCCTTTCATTTGGAGTCTTTGGTGCAGGGTTAGGGGTCGCACGTGAACCCTAGCCAAGCAAAACTAGAACTGGTTCGGATCTCCGCTGATGGAAACTGCGAGTTGACTTTTCGAGGTCTACAAATTGAGCGGCTCCGGGCCCAGGGCTTGGGTTCAAGCATCATTGGGCTTTGGGGTGTAGGGTTTAGGGATGGTTGCTTTAAGGTTTAGGGTTTAGGGTTACTATTGTTGCTGTCGGGTCGAGCGGCATCGTGGACAGGACACCACAACTTAACTCCCACGGGTTACAACAACCATTGTAGCCCGTGAATTCAATGGTGACTTTGGGCCCGAAAACATAGCCAAGGCTAATTTTCACCCTAAACCTAGACCGTGACAATTTGGGACTGTGGATACTGAGCTCTTTGCTAACAACGTGCGCCCGCGCAATGCTGCGACTGCGACGTCGCTTCGACCTCAGCAGGTGGGCAGCGGCAGGTTTACGAAGGACCGGCTGCCTCGTTTCAGTCTCGAGAAAAACGAGGGATAATGAGGGTTTGGGTTCAGTGTATATAGGGCAATATAGGGTTTAGGATACATGCGCAGATAGACGGACAAAGCCTCTTTTTACTGTAAGCGCTCTGACTGTGTATAGAAAAAGTCGGAAGGAAGAAGATGGATGGCAGGTTCGGTGAGGGATTCGAGATCCAAGCCCCAAGCCTCAAACCCGAAGTCACTGAGATCTCGACACCACTGCCGCAGTCTTTGCGGGTGTTTGCACCTTCCAACATGCGAGGCTTGGATTTGTTTGGATCCTCTCCGGGAAACGGGTTCAGGCGCCTATGGAGGCTTTTGGCAGTGCAGCGAGGCTTTTGACGGGGTTTAGGGCTGGGGTTGTTTGCAGTCTAAGGGCAGAACTAGGGCCTAGGGCTTTGGGCTTAGGGGTTTCCGGTGCAGTCGGTATCCGCTTTAGACTTTAGAAGCTTCGGCACCTAGGCTTCCAGGCTTCGCCATCGCACTTCACATTGTCTCACAACAAAAAGAAGTGCTCTGCCTTTTGGGGCATCCTTAATTGCAAGAGCAACGCCGCGCCTTGTTTTGGGGGTCCAAGCAAGGGGACCCTCAGATAAAGGACCAGCCAAAGGTATCCAAAGGTCAAGGCAGAGGGAGACAGGCCTCCGTCCAACCCCAACCAATGAACCCTCAACTACTGATCATAATTCCTTTAACTATTATAAACATTACTATGATTATTGTTACAATTATTTATTATGATTATTATTACAATTTTTAGAAAATGCTCATGACTCATGACCTCTTGTTTTTTGGGCTGGGGATGAAAGAGTTTGCAGAGTTGCTTGTTCAAGCCTGTCTAGAAGGCGGGTGTCGGTTTACACAAAGTACTTGGAAGTCTACCTAAAAGCCCTAGGTCCAGCCTAGCTAAGGCAAGGGGGCATACTTCCACCTGACGATTTGGAGAAGGTTGATCCCACAGCCTGGGCCAACGAAACCATCAAGCCATCAACCCATCCTTCCCCAAACAGTCCGAAACCCAAGATCTGAAAGAAATCTCGAACCTAAAAACAGAAAGCGCTGCCCAAGATAGCGAAATGCCCACGGGTTTTGGGGCTTCGGGTTTTACCTGTCGCTAAAGCCCCATCACTGATGCAATGCATCTTGCACGTTGCCCTGAAGCCCTAAACCCAGAACTCTAGAACCTTAAACCCTGAAGCTGTCCCACGCCCAAAATCCGCCAAACCGGAACCAAAAGCCACCAAAACCCAACACACACACACACAAGCCCATGCCCACCCTAAACCCTAAACCCTATAAACCCTAAACCCTCAACCCACCCGGCCTCTAATGTAGAAGTAGCCGGTGACGATCTCCCAAACGCCCTGTCGATAGCGATCGGCGGGGCCGAAGTCGAAGTCAAACTCCGGGATCTCCTGCGAACTTTTTTTGGGGCTTTTTAGGGCCTTTAGGGCGTTTAGGTCTTTTAAGGCTTCTAAGGCTTCTAGAGCTTTTAGGGTTTAGGGCTTCTAGTGCTCAGGGCTTCTAGGGTTTTAGGGTTTATTTATGTAGGGCTTTTTGGGTTTAGAGTTTAGGGCTTCTAGGGTTTGTTTTAGGGTTTATGTAGACTTTTAGGGTTTAGCGTTTATGTAGGCTTTTGGGGTTAGGGCTTCTAGGGTTTATAGTACCCCCTTGGGGTTCATAGCAGGGTTTAGGGCTTTTTGGGTCTTGGATTTATAGGGCTTTGGGTTTGTAGGGCTTCGGATTTACGGTCTGGGGGCTTTGATTTTTTGAGGGGAAGGGTTGTGCCAAAGAAGTATAAGGCTCCCGGTCCCTCCGTGCCTCGTCCTGCAAGCGTCCTTGGCCAATGCTATCTTGACTTGGCTTCAAGTTGTTCCATGTGAGGTAACTAAGTAGGGGCTGTTGTTACTCGTCTCCCCCGTAACCTACAAGCCCAAACATGCCAGAAATTTCATTACTCTTAAGGAGCCCAGGCAGGCCCTTCAAGACACAGAGGCCCCTGAAGCTTAAACCTTGAGGAGGCTCATTTGAAGGCGGTTGGATGAAAGCCTGCTAAGATGATAATATGGTGCTTTTTGGAAGGCCGGGGGGGGGGAGGGGGGGTGCCCAAGAAGTTTTGGTGGGAATACGATATAGTACAGACTGCACTGTAAGGGGCTGCTATTGCCAATAATTCAGAACACTCGACTATCTCGGGCCAGCGCCCGCAAGCCACTCTTTGGGCTGCAGGTTTACCCAAAGGGTCATAAGTACCTATATGGGAGATACTTACCCAAACCATCATAGTCTAATTCCGACTTCCTACGATAAAACAAACCCTACTTCTACCATGCCGTCGCTTGGGACCCTTCGGGTTAGGGCTTGGGCACTCCATGTCGTCCGGACGCCAGATAGCCTAAAACCCTAAACTACTAACTAACCATGTTCCATCCTAAATCCCTTAACCCTGAACTAACCATGTTCGATCCTAAAACCCTTAACCCTAACTAACCATGTCCGATCCTAAACCCCTAAACCCACACACAGTAGTCCGAATCCCTAAACCCTAACTGCCCTAAACCCTAAGAGGATGTTTAGGGCTCTCGGCGCATGTGAGGGGCTCAGGGCCGGGAAGGACCCTAAACTCGACACCCGAAACCTAAAACCCATAAACTCCAATAGGGTTTAGGGTTTAGGGCAAAATCCCAGAACCTGAAACCCATAAACCCCAATGACCCCTGCAAGGAGCCTCTGAGACAAAGAACTCCTTATGGGAACCTCAAAGAAACCCTATACAGGAGCCCTAACCCTATATCCTAAACCCTAAACCCTTCTAAACCCTTCTAGAGCCGTTACAGGAACCCTTTCAAGGAGCCCTGGGGGACTCTTTGTTGGAACCCCCAAAGGAACCCTTGGCAGGAGCCCTAAGCTTATATCCTAAAGTCCTAAACCCTTCTAGAGCCTTAAGAGGAATTTAAGGAGCCCTTAAAGAGGAGCGGAGCCCTTAAAAAAGGAGCGGAGCCCTTAAAAACGGAGCCCTTATAAAAGAAGCCCTAAGCCCTGGTCTTGCGACCAAAAAGCGATGACGCGTAGGCCGGCCGTGGCCCAGGCCCCCCAGCGCGAGGCCCAAGCAAAGCCCGCGAAGCATCCTTTCCCAAAAGGCACTACTAACTATACATATATATATATATAGATGTACATATATACATATGTATATATATATATATCTTATGTATGTGTGTATGTGTGTATGTGTGTATGTGTGTATGTGTGTATGTATGTATGTATGTATGTATGTATGTATGTATGTATGTGAATATTATATATACACACCGTTATATTACTCTCTTCCTATAGCTCTACAACAATTTCTAGTTTATTCTAGACTATGACTATAATACTTACTATGTTACTGCATTGCAGTGCCCCCGAATTAACGCAACAAACCAACTTGTTTGATTGCGAGGGTTTTATGCTTGCGATTCTAGGTACATGTCCTCTACTAAAGAGTAATGGGTTCCGTGCATTGCTTGCTTCATGCAAGTTTTTAGGGTTTGTGGTTCAGGGTTTTAAGTTTCTGCGCACTACGTTAATCTGTGTTATACATCCCAGATGTGTCATTGATGTATCGTAAATGCTGAAATGGTTTCCTGGAAGTGGCCTCTAAAACAAAAAGCTACTTAGCAAGAGCCCGCCAAACCCCTTCATAAAACCCATAATTATATAGGGTCATGAAAGGAAGCCCCAACAGAGCCCAGCGTCCGGGAGGCTGCAGGCAGCCGTGGTGTCAGCATCCAGCCGTGCGAAGCGAAAAAAGCTTCTTCCATGGCTGCCAGGAGCCCGACAAGCCGCCACCATCGACTCCAGCTCAGGCATCAAACATCGCTGAGTTTAGGTTTTGGGACTTTAAAACCCTAACGCTAAACCCTAACCCCTTAGTCAAGGTTTATAGGGCTTTAGGGCTCCAGGGTTGAGGCTGTGGACACTCCTCTTCCTTCACCAGCTGACTGTTGGCTGCATGATACTGTAATATACACCTACCAAATACGACAATAATCTACCAAAATGAGGAAATGTACTATCATGTGGATCTATATAATGTATGCCTTCGGAAGATCATCACGGAGTCTCGGGATTTATCTTCCAACGACTTTTCCGTGTCACGTAAGCCTTGTGGGCGGCTTGATGGACGCGATTGCCTGCAGGTGCAGCCATATCCGAACCTCCAAAAGTAGGTAAAGTCGTAGCCCAGCACCCGTAAAAGGCTACATGCTTTTGGGGTCCAGGTGACGTTACGAGCCGCTTCGCTTCATCATGCTCCTTCCGAGATGCATGTCTGGCTTCATGGCGAAAAGCGACTTCTCAGGGTATTGAGAACCTGATGTAAGGGCCGTCATAATTAGAATCGGGTCTTGGGCTCCTTTGTACTATAATTATAAGGAGCTTGAGTCTCCTTTGTAGTATAATATGTCGTATAACTATAAGAAGCCCTACGGAACATTGGCCATCACCAAGAATCTACTTCAGACTTCAGACACCTCCTTTGTGCAAGCAGCTCTGTGCTCAAGGCTCGTCTTCCACCGGTTCGTGGGAGATAGTAGGGCCCTTACTACCCTAAACCCCCCTTAGGGGTTGAGGGTTCAGCGGTCAGGTGTTCAGGGTCTAAAGTCTAGGGCCCTGAGTCCTGAACCTGGTCTTAAGAGTTTAGGGTTTAGGGATTTAGGCGGTTTAGGGCCTAGGGTTCAGGGTGGGGGTTCTGCAACTTCCCATTGCCAAGATCGGGGAAATCCTCCCGTTTGCTTGAACGGTGTAGGGTTTTGGACTTAGGGTTAGAGTTAACTTTAGAGACCCCGGAACCCCAGAACTCGGAAAAGCTGGACAGGCAGACTTTCGGGAGAAGCAGCTGCTGTGAGGCACCTGCGCAGCACATATACGTTGCTCCAACCGACTCCAGCTTACCCTTCCGACAGCAAACACCGCAGCAGTTTGCAGGACTCTTCTGGTATCTGGTAACCCATCCTGCGCTCAGCCGGGTCTTTGGCATATTCCACGAGCAAGGTGAAGTTGTGCTTGTTACGTCTTCAACGCTTGCATGGCATGGTCAGCAGGCTTCCTTTCTCCGCTTGCCTCGTCTTCCCCACGAGACTTCCCCGAATTGGCAGCACGGGCTGGCGTGGCCCACAACGAATTACAACATAATTATAAATTATAACAGAAAGCTAGCGAAAAACTGTCACACCTCCTGGCAGCGGCTGGCCTTGCCAGAGCAGCGGCTCACTGCCTGCTGCCTAACTCGTCGCTCTCATTGCCAAGGCGTTTCCGTCATGACATCAGAGCCCTTCAGCCTCGCTCGCACGTTCGTTTGTGTAGCAGCTTGCATGTACGCGCTAAAGAAGCACTCGTGCCGAGGCGCCTTCCACTCAGCAATGATCTGGGCCAAACGCTGACGATGCCTCCTCGTTGCCCAGGCAAGCTTTATAGTAAACCTTAAGCCCTAAACCCTACTCCAATGTTGAGCAACAAGCATGCACATCTTGCTCGGTGCGCGGCCCTGGCGTGCTTGCGAGATAGTATTTCTGTGGCACCTGCAGGCAGGCTACACATGCTCAAGCTACCCACCGCCACGGAACAAGGGTTGGCACCGGGAAGAAAGCCAAAACCCCGCCAAAACCCTCGGCACCGAACCCTATCGACTCTGTACGCCAAGATCAAATCCTACGACCCCGGCCTCTTCAAGGATATGACGCTTAGCCACCGGGGCGAGCTGCTTCGCCTGTGGAACACAGGGATGTCCAGGGGAAGGCTTCTTTTGATATTCAGAGCACGTGTGTTGAGATGTTCGGCATTCGGATAATAAACAAAAATATACATAGATGCATTGTAACTGTATGCACATGCGCAAGCACACGGGCATTAAACGCATGCGCATTTTACATGACCCCACCTTGCCTGATTCACTAGCTGCTTGAACTTCTCTGTTCCACCTGCAGGGCCCAATGCTGCTGCACTTACCGCAACGCCAAAGGGCCATGAATACAAATCAGTGCACGAAGCCATTGAAATTGCTTCTCTCAGCTACAAAGCCCTGACCCATCGGTCACGCCGCCTGTCTGGTTACCGGTGTAGTCATGGGCATCCATGAGCTGCGTGAGCAGCTGCGAGCACCCCTCCGGCGTACGGCTGTTCGGGTATATATATATATATCTATCTATCTATCTATCTATCTATGTATGTATGTATGTATGTATGTATGTATGTATATATATATATACAGTTTTGTGT
>CAJNJA010056820.1:0-19516 GCA_905231915.1 Symbiodinium necroappetens | reverse complement strand
TGGTTGTTGTTGTTGTCGTTGTCGTTGTCGTTGTCGTCGTTGTTGCTCTGGTTGTTGTCGTTGGTTTTGATGTTGCTATTGTTGCAGCTTAGAATAGGAGGAGTTGCGTCCGAACGTTGCTGGACGTGGAGTGGTTGAAGAAAGCCAAAGCTCCTTCAGCAAAGTAGGATCTGTTCAGTTGCTGTTTTAAGGGCTTTTCCTCCCTGCTTAGTCGGACTACCACTACTGATCAGTTTAGGGTTTAGAGCTTAGGGCTTGGCATCAATCGTAGCATCATGTCTCTTTCGGGCTTACCTAATGCTGCTGTCTTGGTCATAGACTTCCCTGAGTACTTTGCTTGCTTAACGGCTTCTAAGGTCCTAAGATGGCCCAATGCCGAAGCCTAAATACTTACCAATATTATTAGTCTTAGGGTTCTTTATGATAACTATCGTATAAAGGAGGGTGCGTGCAAACCCCCGGCCCTCTTGCATCACCCTTAAGATGGCTCTCGTTTTTTGCTCTTTTATCGTTTTACAGGACTTTGGGACTGTATGATCTGAGCTGTGTTATGAACATCCGTTATCGTGCTTGTTTACTCTTGTCCTATCGTTTTACAAAGGATTTCGATTGCTCTCAAAGTACGGATGCATCTACTTTAACAGATGCTCTCGCGGGTTTAATCACCCCTCAACTAACAGCAGCCGCAAACCCTAGTCTCATCGTCAAGGCCCCTATAGTAAGCGCTAGGGGTACGGTGAAAAAAGGACAGAGCTGGTATCCATTTGCCACTCCTCCCCTGCAGCAATAGACACGAAGCCGAAATTAAACCCCATGATGAACAAAGCACCAGCAACTCCAAACCCTCAGACTTCGGCAGGTGCAGCCGAGAAGCCAAGTTGGGATAGACGCCCCGCACTTCGTGCTCTTTCATGCCGTTCTTCTGTGCCTTGACGGACTAACAAGGACAGACACTGAAACGAAATCTCACCGACCTGGGCTACCGGGAAAGATTTGCGACGGTAGCTTACTAGTGGGAAATCACGAGAAAGATGTGTGGGCTGTTGACAGCACAGCTGATACTGGCCTGTAGAATCGTCGAGATAGTTGTAGGAGGAAGGCAACACCATGGGACTGCCGGTGCGACCATGACGTTCCGAGAAAATCGACCCCAACTAGAGCCCAACTAGTTACCAAAATGAGAGGATGTTTGATGCAGGGATCCCTAAACGAGCCCTCAACAATGAAACCCCAATGCTGAGCTCCTGGCGAAGGTCTGCAGCACAAATCACCGGTCAGTCTCGCAAGCTTATTGACTTTTGTAATGGTACTTGTCGTGTATTTTACGGTTGCATGAGCTACATAGTACGGCATACATGCAGGGCTTGAAAAACAAGGGGTGGTGTTAACTTTTCAAGGCTGTTGCCGCTCGTTTGGGCATCTGGCATGGTTAGATTTGGGCATCTCTGCCTACAGCAATGGGCGATCACAAAGGGAACCGAAAGATGCAGTATACGGGTTTACCCTACACTGCAATAACCTACCTTTCAGACTCTTGTGATAAACCCTAACATATATAAACATATAGAATTGGTAGGGACCATAAGCTTGCCGGTGTTATGATGTTGAATTAGACTATGGTCTAAGGATTTAGGTTCAGGGTTGAGGGCGTGCAACGGCTGAGGCGGCTACGTACCACTTCCGCCACCGGAACTTCAACGCCAGCCCCGCTAAGAGGCAAGCCTGTAGGGAGATCAGGCTTGCTGGCTCGGGGTCTAAGAGTCTAAGGCTTGCAGGGCCTTGTAAGGTGCGTAACATGGTTGTGGTTGTTCTCACCGCTACCACCGCCATCGCGTCATGAGTGCCGTTCAAGCAGTGCTACTGCTACTACGTCACTGTCATCATTTTGCCACGACTGACATAGTTGCAACATGTTGCAACGAGAGGCACCATGAACCTCAGCATCACAGTTGCCTTATCAACAGCATCATGCTCCTGATTGGTATGCTGGCATTCATACCCGCCGTTGTGACAGCGAAACTTGACTCTGTAAAGTCCGAATCCTCAACCGCAGCCCCTATAACCAACAGATAAACTTGCTTCGAACTCCGAATAACCATTGAACCCTGAACCCTGAAGCCCTATCAACCCCACACGTTCCTAAAGCCTATGAGCCCTAAACATCCCTAAATCATACACCCCAAGCTTTGACGCCGAACCCTTTGGCCCAAAAACTGAACCTTAACCCACCAGAACCAGACATCTCTACAGCCGTATTTCCTAAACTCCTAAACTCCTAAACCCTAAACCCCAAACCCTAATTAAACCCTATAAACCTCTAAGCAAAACCGGCTTGCCTCGGTCGAGCCCACAGTGCCAGCGCCCGCGTAACAGCCGTAGGAGTCGAAGTCATCCGGCACAGGGCAGTGCCAAAGCTTCGCGATCCTCTCATCGATTTAGTAGTAGTTGTTGTAGGAAGTAGTCGTCGTCGTAGTAGTAGTCGTAAGAGGAGGAGTAAGGGGACGAGGAGGAGGACTTCCACTACTACTGTTACTTCTACTACTACTACTACGACGACGACGACTACTACTACGACGACACTACGACGATTACCAGGACCACAAGCACTACCAGTACTATCATCCCTTTGAAACCTCAGATCTGCGCTGGTCATTGCCAAGTCTCATGTTCAGGGTGTCGTTGTGCCTCGGCCAATTAGGGCTGAAAGGGTTTAGGGCTTAGGACTTCGGGCTCCGAGCTTTTCCTGCAACGCTTGATGCAACAGGGACACCTTCACACTTCGGCTTGCTTTTCTGAGTTCGGGGCACCGTGCAAGTTCAAAACCCTCAGGCCCTAAACCCGAAACCCTAAACCCCTCAACCCCGGAAGCCCTAAGCCCTAAACCCCTAAAGCCCTAAACCCTAATCTCCTAAAGCCCTAAAGCCCTAAACACTAAACTCATGACTAGAGGCCTTACACAACTCCCACACCCTGACTCCTTGCAGCTTAGGGCTTAGGGGTTCAGGATTTAGGGGTTTAGGGGTTTAGGGTTTAGGGGTTTAGGGGTTTAGGGTTTAGGGGTTTAGGGGTTTAGGATTCAAGGGTTTAGGTTTAGGGGTTTAGGGGTTGAAGGCTTAGGGGTTTAGGGGTTTAGGGTTTAGGGGGCAATGCTGAGCACCAGAAGTCCATGCGACTCATGTAGTAGGGCTTGAATAATTGGAACAAGGCTTTGGGCTTAGGGTTTAGGATTTAGGGTTGTTGAATAATTAGAATAGGGCTTTGGGCCATATTGTACTATCATTGTAATCAGGAGCCCCCAACATAGTATAGGTAGTTACTAAGGCCCCAAACAATACCCAAAACCTGATGCCTGCAACCCTAAGTTCAGGCCAAGGCGTTGGTGAAACAAAAATCTTTCGCTGCGACCATCCCAATGTCAAGGAATGGCTACCGAAACGAGAGAACCCAGAGGCTTCCAAAGTACAACCGTGCACTAAAACGCCAAAAAAACACAGCTTCGCCCGACAGCATGTCCATCATCACCGGGATGATCACCCTTAACTCTGGTTTAACGGTTTAACTCCCTAAACCCTAAACCCTAAACCGTAGGCCCTTAACCCTAAACCGATTCATCCGGGCCACATTCGGAAGGACTCCGGATAGACCGTCTGGTCGGCCAGGTTCACTTTCAGACCCATCAACGCCACCCGCTCCTCTTCCTTTCCGCGGTTTTTGTGGTCTTGGCGGTTTAGGGTTTGGGGTTTACCTAAACCCCCAAATGTAGGGAAAACAATGGCCCAACATCGAAAAAAAGGCTATTTTTTCTACATACATTGGGGGTCCAGGTAGGGTTTACAGTTCAGCGTTTTGGTTCTTGGGGAATTTTGAATTCTTGGGTCCCGTTTCGGAGCTTAGCGTTTCGGCTCTGAATGATACCCAAGGCGCATCAGTTCTCGGACTGAAATTCCTAGCACAGCTTCCCAGGCTTAGGGACTAATTAGGAGATAGCTGCTGAAAGGCACATAAACTCAAGCAGCAGATACTTGGTCACCCTGAAGGAAGCTTTCTCTGACAGCCTTGGGGGCAGACTTATGAATGACGACCTGGGCTTGTCCAGCAAAGACTCCAGCGGCTTCATGTTACAACAGCTGTACCTCTCAATGCACGGAAGTAGCTGCACTGCAGTGCAGGGTGTGGGGCTTTGGGAGCTTAGGGTGTAGGGCTTACGGTTTCATGGCCTGTGGATTACAGGCTTGATGATGTAGGTAATCGGGGCATTATGGTGTTGGGTGTAGCATTGTTTACTATCTTGGCAGCCATCGATAGGACTATGTGTTCCATGGCTGGTGGCCGAAGAACGCACGAAATGGGCAAGGGCGTTGCTAAATGGCCATCCATGAGCGCAATTCCAAAACCCCCTGAAAACTGACCTCCAGCCACCAGTCTCGACATTTGAGTCCAAGAATCTGGCTCGAAGACGACATTTACGTAAGAGCTCGTGTTCAAGCGCTCGGAGAAGTCCAATAGATGGTAGTCCTTCACAACATGACATAGTTTATGTGGTGTTCCAGAATCCAGAAAATGAGGGATCCCCGCTTGGAGTCCTTGTTTACGCTTGGGGCCTCTACATTAGGAGTCACGCCCACCTCATCACCAACACACCAGCACAGAAGATGCTGCTCGATAGCGGAATGTCTTGCCGGATTTTCGATGCATTCCAGCTTAGCCAAACTTCGGCGTGGTGGAACGGGGGGGGGGGACATGGGCCAGCATAACAGCTCAGGACTCTAGAGCTATGTCCCCCTATTCGTTCTGACACCTGCCGCCCGAGTCACCTCGACCATCCGCACACAATGGCGTGCATCGATGCCCACTTCCGGGATCTCCATGTCAACAGCCTTGGGGCTGAGGGTTTAGGGTTTAGGGTTAGGGGTTAGGGGCTGAGGACACTATGCTGTACTCTTCCGCAACGTCCTTACTGCATTGTACCAAACTACACCAAAATCGACCGTTTTACTCATGTTGGTATGTACTAGATTACTAGGCAATGCTGTATGAAAACATTTTGCATGATTAAGTGGTTTAGGGTGCCGGGTTAGGGTTCGAGGTATCTGAAGCAGACCTCTTTTGATACAGGCGGCCTTGGTGTGCCTGTAGATAATCAAGTAGACTGGATCTGCTCAACCGACCAACTGATGACAAACCTATCAACCCTCTGATGGCTTATAACTACCCATAGGCTCCTTAGTAGTTCCTGTGTGGGATTACCTTATAGGATTCTAGTTATGAACCCTAAAAAGGAACTACTTAGGAGCCTATAATTACGGGGCTCGGATCGACACCAAGTGGACTGTAAGCTTCCAAACAAGGGAATGTTTTTGGGTTATAGCCCTCAGCCCTAAACCATAAAAAACCTACCTCCTTATTCTGATTTCTTTATATAAGTCCTTAAAAAGGTAGGTTATTTGGGGTCCAGGTAAACCCTAAACCCTAAGCCTTTAGCCGTCTTCGGTCCCCCCATCTTGCCCAACGAATCCCGGGCCGGCGGCTCGCTCTTGCCGCGCTATGTGGCTGGCATAGTAAGGCCTCGGAGGGTTTAGGGTTACGGTTTAGGCTTGTGGGTTTAGGGTTTAGCGTGTCTTTGGACTCATGGTCCTTAGGAGTGATAGAATGAAGCGGTCATGGAGCACGGAAGGCAAACCAATGGTTTGAAGAAGTCGTACGCATAACTTTGGTCGCGCTAGAAGGCGAAACCCTAAGCCACAAGCAATGTTGTTGGACCTCGGTGTCCTAGGAGCCTCATTGACTCTTGATGAAGTTGCGGAGTAAGGATATAGGCGGCCGGGCTCATTGCCTCCAACATAGGGCTTAGGGAGGTAGGACTCTTCATCGAAACCTAAACCATCCCATCCTAAGCGCCTCAACCCTCACAGGCAGACTCCCCCCACCACCATCGGCCGGGCCGAGGTGCATCGCAGAGGACGTCGTCGTCATGGTCTCAAAAGTTGTGGACACGATCTAAGAAACTCACCCCCTATTCGAGGCACCTTGGAACCGTAAAGACTGCGGCGCGCTTGCGGCAGGGAATCGGTCTGAAAGTGTAGGGCCTATTAGGATCCTACAAGGGCTTTAGCTGGGGTTAGAGGCCCAGGCCTTTCCCTGGGGCTCCAAATAGCCCAAAGTAGGTACTATTTACAGAGTTTAGACCCCAAAGTAGGTAATATTTGTATACTTGGAGCCCTAGGGTTTGATGAAACCTAATTATAGGCCTATAAGGGATACGGTTTCGGGGTCTAGAGCACTCACTGGCGTAGGACGTACTGTTCGTAAATTTCAAGGGGCCAGGACAACGAAAATGCGTGCCTCGTAGTTCTCTTTCACACTCGGATTATGCTGTATACCATAAACCACACTCAGAAGTCTGCATATTCCGTCAGCAAATGGAGGGACCCCATGTTGCTTTCTGAGATTGCTGGCAAGACCTCCTCGCTTTTCCCAAAGCTAATCATTCGTCCACTCCGTGATGTCCAAGCTCACTGTTCGCTGGTCGCGGAGTAAGGCGACGAGACGTCCCACGTTGCCTCCAATCCAAATTTGGCTTATATAGGGGTCGTAGCAATAATCCCCATAGTATACCCCGAAACCCTTGTTTGGTTCTTGAGGTCTACATGACATTGTGCGAGACCCCACACATCTCTTTTCGACACCTGCTAGGCCCAAATACGGGGGCCGCAGTATTCAGTGATTCAGAGTGGGGCTTTGGAATTACTCAGGCGTCTATGTTGACTCACGAACTCCAGACCACAAGCCCAAAATCCTGCATCCCATAATCCCAACCTCAAACAAACCGCTTTCGGTCCTTGGCTTTCTTCGTGTCTAAAGCTCATACATAGTTGTGCAAGCCCGAGACAGGGTATGTTGTAGAGTGTCGTGTTCGCGAGGTTCAAGACTTCCGGTTTCGGCTGTAGTTAGGCCGAGTTCAGAGCCTTTCAGATTCGGGCTTACGGTCTAGGGTTTAGGGAGTTTAGGGGTTTAGGGTATACTCGGTGATCATGTCCTTCATGACCTGCTCACTCCGAAGCTAAAGCCATAATTTCTCGGGGATCCTTACCTTCACTCATTCCCCCGCTGCAGGTTGAAAGTACTCCCTATGTTAGGTACTTTGGGGTCAAAGTACATACCATTTGGGCACATGGACCCTTGAGGAAAGCAGGCTCTCGGAAAGGTGGGGCACGAGCCGCTTCCGCGGGAAACGGGCCTAAGCTCTGTTGCAGGCCGAGCCGCTGCTGAAAGTGCAAAGGCACACCTCCGCGCATCGCAGCACCTCCACATCCGCCAGGAACCTATGCTTGCAAGGCGATTGTTAGGTGATTATGATTGCGGCTCCCGATGTGATCATGGATACGAGTAGCAGCCTAGCAGGCTTGGCAGTGTACTTCCTTTCGTTCCCGGTGCCGCAAAGTTATGACCAATCGTGGAGGCTTAAATGCTTGGATTCAGATTCCTGGAAACTGATCTAGAGCATCAAGCAAACAAACGATTACTTATCTTGAAGCAGATCCTTTGGGGGGCTACGCACGAAGCCGTGACCTGAAACCGACTGAAAGCTCTAAACCGTAAGCCTTGATGCAAACTGTCCAGGAGTCCAAAGCCGCAACCCCCACAACGTCTAACTGTGCCCGAAGCCCCAACCTTGAAGCCTGAACCCATTTGTCACATCAGACCTATACCTCCGCAAGTCACTCGAAAAATCCGATCTGCTGCTGCGAGAACGCAACACTGAAATTAATCCACTGAAAAAACCTCACCGGCCATGTATCGGTGTGATTTTTCGCTTTGCTATCAAGACAGCTTTAATCCTCAAGGTTGAGACTATTTGCAGACATTAACATTTCTATGGTTGCATGTCAATCCTTGCTTCCACTCTTGAAACCAATCATACGATTCCGAGATCAAAGCTTATAACAACCCTAAACCCCAAACCGCAAGCAGCTCGTGAGTCATCTCAATCCGCTGCTTCGCTGACAGGGCGTTGTAGTTTGCCTAGCGCAACTGTTACGGCTTTTAGGGCTTAACTGTAGGGTTTAGAGTTTAGAGTACTCATTTCTAGAAACCAACGGCCCGCCACATTAATCGTAGCAAAAAGCTTGCAGTATCGCAATGTGCTGGTCGCGGCTGACACGAGGCGTCCCAAACACAAGCGTTGCGACTGTGGTTTTCAGGACTCAGGAGCTCTGGCTTGACTTCTCTTCACAGCCTTCAAGCTTTATAAACACCCGTAAAGCCCTCTGTAGCCCGATCAAAGAGCCGTAAGAGGCCCTTCCGTCGCCCTAGCACTTCGAGGGTCATGGGACCTTCAAGCCCTGTGGAGGCTACAGTACATCCCAAACCAGTACCAACTCCCTCCATGTCAACACTGACGGTACTCAAGATTTTGAGGGCTCCCAGTCTTGGGGGCTTACACTGTTGGAAGGGGATTTATGAGTTGTAGTCCATATAGGGATCCACCGGTTCTCTTGCTGCTTCGCAGTTTCGGAGGGCCTGCCAGTGGCCGTTGCGCAGATTTGCGGGGACTTCGGCGCGGGAACGCCAGCGGACCTGGTAAGAATTCTAGGCTTGGGGCTTAAGTTCACTATATATCAAGGGCTACTGTAACAACGATGATAATAATATGAGTTATGATAACAATAATATGTACAACAACAATGACAATAACCAATAACAAACTATAGTATGTACTACAACAGGTCATTATATGTCAGTATGGGTGAACCACAAGGCGTGAAAGGCTTGTATCTTAAAGCTCTCTTTTACCACGCTGTGCGCCGAAGTCGAGAAGGCCTAAATGTTGCTGCATCCCTTCCGTGGCCTCTGCGGGAGAGCCGAGCGAACGCAGGGCACGGCCCACTTCCTGCTCAAGCCGTGCTGGGGTCATGTTCAGACATAGGACTTGCGGGAGGGTCTATCCTAAACTCTGCGGGAGGGTCTATCCTAAACCCTGCCCGAGCGAACCAGAATCTACTTTTTGGTAGGTCATTCTAGATTCGTAATATTCGGGTTTTTTGCAGGCAGTGACACTTTAAATAAAGCAAGCCCTAAGCAATCTATGCTGTGGGGTTTACGGCGTTGGGGTCCCTGGGGTGGCTGTTCAGGGTTGGAGCTTCAGGCTAAGGGACTATTGGCCGAACGTCCTGAACCTTATCCCTTCCGATACACATTTTACATATATGTAAAGTTTGTGTGTATGAATGTGTGCGTATATATATATATGTATGTCTGCACATGATAGACATATATATATATGTATGTATGTGTGTATATATATATATACATACACATTATATAATATATATATTATGTTATATATATATATGTATGCTGCAGGGGCCTGGCCTTGAAAATAATGAGATCATTGTGGCATATCGCAGACCTGATTACGCGGTGGTTAGATCCCCAGGGTTTGTAAAGCATGATGCCAAGGGGATCTAAACCCCAGAAAAGTGAAGTCCGAATTTGATACAAGGACTAGAGCCGGGTCTTGGGGTAAATCATGACATACTGATAATTACTGAGGAATGCAAGGAACCCTCAGGAATAGTATGACTAATCATTGCAATGTGAGAAAGATTATCTACAACTTTCGACCGCTGCCTTTGGGGCCCCGTGGCATGCCCGATGCAGTGATGTCCCGGTGTTCAGCTGTGGAGTGTGTTTTGAGACGTCACAGGCATCCCGGAACCTTAAGGCCCGTACCACTAAGTCTATGACCCCTGAGCCCTAAACACCGAAGCTCTTAAGCCCCAGCAGCCATAGTTGAGGATCCCTACTCTAGGGGCCTTCACAAGTAGATAGGGTTTTTTGGGATATCTTATACTGAAACTACAATAAGGGAGCCCCGAAAATAGTACTAGAAATTATTTCGACCCCTACCTTGAAACTATAATAAGGGAACCCCCAAAATAGCCCTACCTTAAAACCCTACAGCACTGCGAAGCACGGGGCCTCGGCGGCAGTGAGGTCGTCGGTGCCTCGGACTCCAGCAGTCAGCTCTCCCGAGGGGCTTTTGAGATTATGAACTAGGGTTTTAGGGTTTAGGGTTTGGGGGTTGGGGTCTAGGGCTTTAGGGCTTGAGGGCTTGAGGGTTTCGGGTTTGGGGTTTGGGCGTTAGGGTTTGGGGTTTGGGGCTTAGGGTTTAGGGTTTGGGGTTTAGGGTTCAGGGCTTTAGGGCTTGAGGGTTTGAGGGTTTAGGGTTTAGGGCTTTGAGATTCCGAAGCTGGGCCTCGAAGGTTTCAGTCAGCTCTCACTTTCAAGTCCTTTTTTTTGGGGAGGTTTCGGGGGGTCTTAGGAGCTCCAGTCTAGAAACTTACGGTCGATGGGTTACGGCTTCGGCTGTAAGTTTCAGGCCCCCTAAACCCCTTATCCGATTTCTTTCGATCGGGCTTGGGGTTCATGGGACTGGGGAGTTTCAGAAAAAGCATGGGCCCTGACATGGGCCCAATCCGTGAAAGAAGCGCTAAATTCACTAGGTGCCTCCCGATATTACGGTCCGGTTGAGGGTTCAGGGTTTAGGGTTTATAGGGTTTTATATAGGGTTCCGGGTGTTACAGTAGTTGTCCGAGCCCCACATCAAGACACAGGCCGAGCTGCAAACGACCACAACAGAACAGCTTGAAGAGAGGTGTTTCTGCGCCTCCCTGGCGAAGTCCATGCCCGTGATCTGCACGCTCTCCTCGAAGACACGACGGCGCTGATCCATACACCGCAGAAAAATTCAACTACCCCAAAATTGGACCCTAGACGAACCTTAAACCCTAGGCCCTAGAACCTTCCCTGACTACCCTCAAACCTGGACGCCAGCATTACGGTTTTGGAGGTTCGCGGTTCAGGATTCACCACCTAAGGTTCCAGCGTCAGATCTGCGCCAGGCTGCACCCGGGAGCATGAGGATCTTCGGATGTTGCGGATGCTTTGTAAATCCCTGAACTCAAAAGGCCCTTTCAAATCCACATCTTTCATCCCTAAGCCCTGAACCCAATTCCTCATCCCTATACAAAGCCCTGAAGTCCTTAAACCCTCCGACCCTCCTTTCTCTTCTCGAGCTTCGACTCTAACTAACCCAAAGGGTTCAAGTACCAATGCAGCCACAATTTCTACTTTATCGGGATGGATATATATATATATATATGTTTATGTATTTGTTATGCTGCAGGGATTATAGTATAAATTATATTAAACTTTAGGGTGTGTAGGGTTTAGAGGTCTACTATCGTAAGACGTAGAGCCTCTGGTTAACCCGCCCTGACAGAGGCGCCCCGGTCCTTGCGGTTTCCTGCCACCTTATCGCCCCGGCGAACCTGCATCGCGATGTACTTCGGGGGCAACCGCAGCTCTTCGTTCAACCTGGCTGCAAGGCGTACGGGGACCCTAACGAACCTACCTTTGTTTAGGCACTTGTATAGGGAAACCATAATAAGGAACCCTGAAAACATGGGCCCATTAGACTCCAGGTAGGGTTTACTGAGGAGGACATTTCCAAACGCTTTTGCTCCTCTAGCCGATTTTCCTGATATGCCATCCAAACGTTAATTCGTAAGACCCTGGAAGGCCCTTCGAAGCACAATAAATTCTAATACAACACCACAAGATTCTTTTCCAACTACTAAGATCGCAATCATCGATTTCTGTACAAACCGTAATGAACCCCAATTCAACTCAATGACAAGAGAAAGAACCCTGTTCTATTCGATGTGACAGTGTGCTACATCCCTTCTAGTATGGCACGGGAGGCCTGTCAATCCGCTTCCGGGTCTCGGTCGTGTATCGCCAAACTCGCCGCATGAACTTGGACCTTAAATAAGAATTGAGGGGTTTATCGTGTTTGTTGGGCTGTGAAGGTTTTCAGGTGTTATGGGGAGGCTGTATGTTATTGTAACACGATTGTTTCGGGATGCGACTACAACTTATTCAAACCTCCAGAGTAAGTAGGCTTAAGTGCCATTTGGTGGCTAGGCTGCATGGGGATGGCTCCAATGATCTGAACTGGATGCAAATACCAATGCTATAAAACGCTGAAGACCTACACGGACCTACACTGTTAAGCCCAAGCCTGAAGTTCAATACCGTGCCGACCTGGTCTGTCAAGGCACTTTTTGGCGAAAGAGACACCCTTGGCGTGCTTGCAGACAGCAAACCAACCTGCAGAACAGTGAATGTGGGTTCTTGAGACTTTGAGGGTTTAAGGGTCCTGGTTCGTTTCATAGCTTGGGGTTCAAGGCTTAGTTTAGGGCTCAGGATGGTGGGGTTGTACGGATAACATGTGGCACCTTAGTTTTGTCCGAAACCTTAGAACCCAAACGCCCAAAGCATGGCACTTCGGGATACGTGCTTATGAGGTTGGCATCCTGGGATGTGCAACTGACTAAAACCGGGGATGTGCCTAGCCCTAAACCCTGAACGGCCCTGAACCTTAGAAGCCTAAACGGAACCTTGAATTGCAGCACTGGCCCGACAGTGCCGGTCTTAGGGTTTCGGGCTGTGCTACTCTTGGCTTTAGAATTGGAGGGCTTAGGGTATACATGTATATTTATACAATGATTATACATACATATATATATAATATATATATATATATATACATATGTATATTGTATTCTGTCTAAGGATCCAGGTTTTCTGGCCTCTCAGGGTAAAGGTTTCAGGTTGTAGTCCTTTGTCTGTGTCTCAGTTCGCAATACGCCCAGCAGGTGAAAAATCCCATGGGCCTGGAGTGGCGACACGGCGGTCGCGGCGGACCTGTCCGAGCCGGGTGTACTTATTTTGATGGGCGGGGGTCGCAGGTGAGGGATGTGGGAGTTAGAGGTATCTTCGAGAGCTAACGAGAAGAAACGAGGCTTTGGAAGTACGATGGCTGGCCAGAAATTTTGCGGGACTCGTCGTGGCTCAAGTGCCCGGACAGCATCCAAGGTTCCCTGGGAAGAAACCCCCTCCGTCAAAATTGAACACTCCCCTAACTAAACCTTAAACCCTATGGCCCAACAGCCCTAAACCTCCCTAAAACCCTAAATTGTGACGCTCGCAAATGGGACCAAGCTTTGCAACCATAGTAAGCTTACACCATGGACCGGTTCTTTCTCCTGAAAGAAAGTGCTACTGGGCCTGGTAGGCTGTTTGGTCAGGGTTTAGGGGTTTAGGGTTTAGGGTCTAGGGTTTTTGAAAGACGGACTTGTGGTCTTCAGGGTGCAGGGGTCGAGGTTTCAAGCTACTTCCAAGGCTCAATGTGGACTAAACTGACTCAGAATAGATGGGTTTGTGGAATACGCTGTCGATGTGGTACATTGAAAACCCTACTGCAAAGCTATTCTTACCTAAAGCTTGCCTTCTCTAAGATACTGCAGGTACATACTACACCTCCCAGCCCAAGCTCCACAACCCAAATGCTAGCTCCTAACATCTTCACATCACTGCGCAACGCAACAGTCTCCGAAAAGCCCCTGAACCTTCCTGATCCTCAATGAATAATCCACAACTTGAAATCCCTATACAATCCCCTGAGACCTCCAAAGGACGGTGGCGGCTGGTGCCCTCGTCAGGGCACCGGCGGAGAATCAGTGGCTCTGCCTGCCGGCCGTAAAGTTGCTGGTTGCTTGATGGCTCCATGCGGACTGTGTGCTGATTTGATCATTTAATTTCAAGGTGCAGCCCTTAAAAACACTACCTGGCTGATTGAAGCGGGTTCTTGCGACAGTCTTGAGAGGTTCTGGAGGATTTCTGCAGGAGTTAGCTTCCTGGCCGCTACATCACACACACTGCGACAACTTGTGGAACATCTTAGAGCTTAAAAAAACACCTTGCTTCAGCAATGAACTATGTCTGTACAAGTCGGCTTATAAACAAGAATCATTTCACAATTGTCTTTTCTGGCATTATTCTGGCTCGTGCGATTATGATGAGGCTCGTTGGGATGTTATAAACACGTCCGATCTAAATTGCAATCTACATTAGGGACCCCAAACCCACATATATTCCGCGTTGAGGGCATGAACCTTCGAGTCGACTTTGTGAAGCCTGTTACATGGGCTCTGGGTGAAATGAACACTGAGACACTGGTGTAGTAAGCACGATACTAGCACAATGCTGGGAATTTCTACTTCTGGCGTCGGAAATATCTGCAGCAGGGTTCAAAGGTTCTGTCTGCAGGAAAGATTCCCGTAAATGACGCTAGTCTTTTTTAAGATCCTCTTGTTGAAAAATGCATGCGTAATGATGTAGTTTCTCCGAGCAAGCAACCATGATGCTCCCATCTGCACATTACCGCACGATCCTTGAACCCTTCACTCTGCCGACCTAATGGAGCCTAGAGGCTTGCGTGGCCTACTGAAGATACCCAATCCCAAAAGCGAGATGAGGCCTTTGAACTTGAGGATCTTTAGGGCTCAAGGCTGCGGGTTTGGGTCTTGGTTAGGGTTTAGGATTTCGGGTTCAGGTTTTAGGCTTTTAGGGTTTTTAGGGTTCAGGGTGGGGTGTGGACTTCGGGCCCGATTTTCCCCAGCTCTTGACTGCAACAGCTGCAGATCCAGCGAAACCTGGAGATAAGTGTGTAGGCGCCCGGAATTCCAGACTTCATCCTCGACGACGCAGTGGAGGCCAAACTCCTGGCATCAAGAATTTATTGGCTCAGTATGGCGTTTTGAAGTTCGCTGTCGCTGCCTGTTTTTTGTTGTACTGGCTTGGAGAAGGGCAAGCTGCCGGGCATCCTTACTATAATATACTATAAAATTTATACTATAATATACTATAATATACTATTAATACACTATTATAATATACTATACTACACTATAACTTACAAACCCTAAACCCTTTAAAACTTCGGGATTTGGGGGGCTGCTGAGGCTTTAGAAGTATTCTCTGGGGTCGGGGGTGAGGCTCGAGAAGCAGGAAGCCCCAGTAGAGAACAACTCCAGAGGACCACAAAAGGCCTTGGTTCTGAAGCTTACGATCCTGAAGGGCAAGGGGTTTAGGGTTTAGGTTTTGTTTTTTGAGGGCCTTTTCTGTAGGGTTTAGGGTTTAGCATTTAGGGTTCAGGGGTTCAGGGTTGAGGGTTCCAAACCCTGAGCCCCGAGTCCTACACCCGACTCACCCACGCGGACCGTTCTACGGCCAAACCAAAAGCTAGGGTTTTGGCCAAAGCAAAGATTTGGGCCCCTGGGAGCCAGAACAAAGAAGCCCCTAAATACTAAACCGAACTCAGAAGCCCCTAAGAGTCCCCTTTAAAGCCCTAAACCTCAGAAGCCCCAGAGTCCCCTCATAAACCCTAAAGAGCCAGAACCCGGAAGCCCGCGATCCGCCTCACAGGCGATCGCTGCCGAGACAAGGTTGTTCACCTCCGAACCGAAACCTCGGTCCTCTCGCAACAAGGAGGCAGAACCCCCCCCCCGCATCGAAATCTATGGCCTTGGGTTTAGGGTTTAGCTTGGCCTTGTTACAGCAAGAGCTGGGGCTTTCCGTCAACAGATCTTACAAAGACCTCTGCGGGCTCCGCTTGAAGCCTCCAACCTTCCATAGACTCAGATTCAGGGGGTTTAGGGTTTATAAAGTCTCGGGATCCACGGGTCTGCTGGTATGTATGCCCCGATAAGCTCTATAGAACTTGTACTGCCCTAAACCCAAGAACCGAATTAATGTAGAGGCCTTAATAATTAGCATAGAGTTTTGGGATATATTATATTATGCTATATCTATAAACAAGGAACCCGCAAAATAGTAGTATCGATAATAATTAGGGCCTCGATGATAAGCTCGGTCCTCGATCCAGAAGTGCAAAGAGCCAAAGGCGCTGAAGTCCACATCGGCGGCATCCACTCGTTTGCCTACCTTCTCCCTCAGCATGGCCTGGCAGGGTTGAACAGTAGAAAATGTAGGGCACCAGGCTTAGGGTTTATATAAGACTTCTAAAACCTAAACCCTAAACTGTTAAACCTTTAAACCCTAAACCCCAAGTCCTAAACCCTAAATTATTGGTGTAGGGTTTAAAGATGGGGCTGAGGGACTCATCTAGTGTATAGTGCCCACAGGTACCAAGCAGGACATCCTGTCTGGCCGAAGTCATTCTGCTTGAGCAGTTGAACCCTTAGACAGGGAAGAGGGAGCTTTCAAGGTGAGGTAGCGCATCAAGTAGATGAGTTTGCTGTGTGGCACTCTTGGACTTTTTACCTTTTGCAACACACCCCATCTGTATTGCAGATTCATCTAGAATTTTGTTGAAGGTTTTCGATCCGACTTGACAGAAGGCCTTACGATTTGTTCGACAGACCATGTCGCAGACACGAGAGACCCCAGCGGCCCAGATTTCGCAGTTGAACGAGGACTAGTTATACGGCTCATCGCCCCATACGCTTAAAACACTCTGAGACCGTATAGGCCTGAAACCCTGAGACTCTATATCTATATCTATATCTATATACAAATACACAAGTACATACATACATACATACATACATACATACATATATACATATATACATTACATACAGACATACATATAAAGCCTAAACCCTGAGACCCTGTACATCCTCAGCCCCTAAACCCTTCACCGCGCAGCGAGCCTTGTGCAGCATGAATCGCTGGTCCTGCGGCTCGGAGCGGGAGGCTTTGTTGCAGGAATCGGAAGAGGAGTATTTGAGGTTTTAGGGTTTAGGGTTTAGGGTTTTAATAGGGATATTAATACATATCTTAAGGGCTTGAGGGGGTAGGTAATAGGGATGTTAATGGATGTCTTAAGGGCTTGAGGGGGTTAGGCAATAGGGATGTTAATACATGTCTTAGGGGCTTGAGTTTTTAAGGTCGAAGATGACGAGTCAAGAGTCATCCAATAATTATTGGTTAAATGCCCAGGTAGCTGGTATCAGCGGCCTATGAACAACCCGTTCCACTCTGCGTGTTTTTGGCAGGCAGCCCTTGTTCGATCCTCAAAGCTGCCCAAGGGGGCTTTCGCAAAACGGGCCTACCCTCTGAGCTCCTGAAGACCGGAATGCCCAAGGGTGGGAGTGTTCCGAACACCCTCAACCGATATCCCAAAATCCCTCGCAACCCATGAAGCCCTAAAAAAAACCCTGTAGAAGCCAGATACTGCGCGATCCCGGTAAGCCCGCAGCACTTATAAGCCCTACACCCCAAGACTTCCAGACTTTCAAACCTTCAGTCATGGAGCCTATGCTAACCGAAACCAGAAGCCTCCAAATCTGAAGAACTGTAGGGTTGAAAGCCAAATCACCTTAACCCCAAACCCCTGACTCCTAAGCCTTAAACCGCAAATCCTAAACCTCAAACCCTAAACCCTACACCCTAAACCCTAAACCTCAAACCCTAAACCCTACACCCTAAACCCTAAACCTTAAACCCTAAATGCTGAACTCGCCCTCGGGTTGGCTTGGCAAGTCCTCCGAGAGCAGCGCGGTGAAGCGCTCGAGGAAGACCTGAGACATGGCTGCAAGCTATGATAGGGTTTAGGGTTTAGGGTTTAGGGTGACGGGTATAGGGTTTTAACGGAATAGGGTTTAAAGGGTTTAGGGATTGGGGTTTAGGGTTTAGGGTTTCTGGTGGAGGGTATGGGGTTTGCGGCTTAAAGGGCTTAGGGTTTAGGGTGTAGGGCTTAAAGGGTCTAGGGTTTAGGTGCTGATGTAAACTGGCAGGGTCGGATGCAGGGGCAGCCATGAATGAAGCGCACTACGAATTTTCACACCACAAGAATGTCCAGCCGTGTTTGGCTCTGTACTGTGATGCCCTAAGGCCTGTGCTGTTGCCCTAAGGCATGCGGTTGCCCGTGCTTTGCACTAGGTAAAGGCTGTTGGCCATTCTGAATCTTTACAATAGCTTGTGCATGCATGGGCTTCTAGCCAAAAACGAGGAGCGGTTCGTTCACACTTCATCACTCCTCCTTGCTCGTATTCCTATCCTTTGATAGGTGCGAGCACTGACTATCCACGATCGGGGTAACGCGACCGCCCGAAGTTGTCTCTACACAACGAACAGTACAGCAACCTTCTCTTGTGCTTGCTGTTGCGCAATCCCCAACAATGGTCCAGCGTATGAAAATGTTCTCCATGCTCGGAAACCCATAGAGGCCTGGTCCACTCTGAAGCCTCCGCGATAGGCACCGGCACTTCCCGATCCACATATTGAATTAACGGTCTTGGGGAAGGAATCTGCCATGCTTCTGTTTGGCAAGCCTTGTCCTTCTGATCATCTTTATAGATGGTCTTACCCCTGGCAAGGGCCATAGACCTTATAGAGTGCAACCTGGATTGCTCGGTCGCACCAACCCGCATACTTGTAGTAGATGACGATGACGCTTGCATTGGCATTGATGCTGATGCTGTAGATCCGCTTGAAGAAGATTCCGTAGGTCCGGTAGAGGAGGAAGCCATTGGCATAGATGCCAGCCTTGATGCTGTTTGGCTCTGAATCTCCTCCTCAATTGCATCTTTCATCTTCTTCAGCCTTCTCGATCTACGCATTTGGGCTGGTGTCTCCTGCCCTGTAAGAGTATACCACATATTCCATCCACACTCCCAGCAAGCTATAACAGCCACCACAATAAGACCCAACATCACATAGAGCTCCCACGACGTCTCAATAGGAAGTGGATCCTTGGAAATCGAAGACGCCCGAGAGGACTGCACCAACATAGTCATCATCACCATAACCTTGACCAAATTCATTTGACTAACCGCTTCCAACATATCCACCAATCCCCAAAGACCACATAGTTCCTCAAGCCTCTGTCTTGGGAACCCTTTGGTTAACAGATCTGCAAGTTGGAATTTCCCCGGCACATACAATAGCCTGACCTCGCCCTGTTCCACCTTTTCACGCAGGAACGATGATCTTATACGTAGGTGTCTTGTGCGCCAGCTTGCCGTAGAGGAAGGGTTGGCCAGTGTCAAGGCTGCTTGATTGTCTATACATAGGGTCATCCCCTGTAGTTCGACTCCAAACTCATCCACAATGGCCTTCATACTCAATGCCAACGTAAGAGTTTCAATCGCTGCAACCAGCTCCCCTTCTGCAGTTGATAAGCATGTAAATGGTTGTCTTCCGCTACGCCAACCAATGACAGCCTTGTCCCATGTAATCGTCATCCCAGAGTGCGACTTACAACCATTTGGAGCAAAGCTGCAGTCACTCCATGCCTCCAAACCACCACCAGTTGGACGTAGTTCCAATGCAACACCCATTGTCCTTTGAAGGTATGATAGCAGGCGTTGGCCTATTGACAAATTGTAGGGGCTGCACGAGTCAATAAACTCCCCATGATCGACACCGGGAAGGCAATGTCAGGTCTGCTACGCTGCGACAACCATAACAGTTCCCCGCATAGCCTCTGAGCTTGTCGTAGCTCGGCCTCTCCCCCTTTTGGCTCATTCTCCTCCACCTGCAAAGAAAGCATTTCCCGTGGACAGGGTATCGGTGATCTTGATGTGGGAGGTACGGCATGGTGTCGAAGTAGCTCCACAACGTAGGGCTTCTGGTGAATCCA
>CAJNJA010056809.1:5934-24358 GCA_905231915.1 Symbiodinium necroappetens | reverse complement strand
ACCGCCACCGCCACCGCCACCGCCACCGCCACCGCCACCGCCACCACCACCGCCACCCCCACCACCACCGCCACCCCCACCACCACCGCCACCACCACCACCACCACCGCCGCCACCGCCGCCGCCGCCACCACCACCACCACCACCACCAACACCACCGGCCCACCAGCACCACGACAGCCACCACTACCACAGTCACAGGCACCACCAACACCATCATTATCATCATCATCATCACCACCATCATCATCATTATCATCACGACCATCATCGTCCTGGTCATGGGTGTGAGTATCGTAATTCTTATGGTTTTATTCTCAAATATGCTGGTGCTCCAATTATTATCGTAGTTCCACTGTATTTGCGCGATCATCTTTGAGTCTCAGTCGCGGTTATGGATGAAGGGTCTTGTTTTTCTTCCTCTTCCTCTTTGCATTACGACTGACGATCATAGTGAGGCTGATGATGGCGGCGATAATGGTGTTGGTGATGATGGTGATGGTAAGAAGTCAGCACTAGTACTGATGAAGATGGTGTTTTGATGATGATGATGGTGATGATGCTGGTAGTCAGATGATGAAGATGATGAGGATGGGATGTTGAGGCTGATGAGGGTGATGGTGATGGGGTTGACCAGGCTGAGGATGATCAGGATGATTATGGTCCATGGTGACAGTGACGATGATTGTTGTTCATGTCGAGGTCCTTATCATAAGGATTCCGCTATGTCGGCTATGGAACCTGATTCTCCGAAACTCGCCCCTCCTGTTTTCAGGTGCAGAGCTTCCAGTTCAGCGGCTTCGGTCCCGGGGCGGAGGCATTTGTGAGCTTGGCCTACCGGCTGACGGGCCGCATCTGGGGAGGCAGTGGCTGGGCTGCCGGCGCTCTTCGGGCTTAGGATGTAGGGCCTTCGGAACGGACCAGGCGGCATCGGGGACGTGCCTGGAACTTCGATGTGTCGTGTCTATTAGAAAACTGGACGGTAGGACGGATGCCGAGATTCCTTACACTTGTCTTGTCTTTGGTGACGCCGTCTAGAAGCACTCAGGTGAGATGTCCATAATGGGCCCACCAGGCTATCTCTTCGTGTCGCGCCTCGGCCGGCCTTCGGGACGTTTAGGTTTTCTCGGAGTCTAGGGGCGACCCAGGTACAGCCGTACGAAGCACGAACAGAGTTTCCAATTGATTGCATGAATCCTTGCTGCCATTTAACGGTGTTGACTGCCGCAGCTGGCTTATGCAGCACACACAGCTCGCGCTGGTCAACAAAAGTCTGCACATTCGCACATTGTATGCACGACAATCCCATGTTGCCCCATGTCCACTCGCCTGCAGTCCTAACAAAGCATCCCTTTCCAAAATATGTGCAAAACGTCACCGGAGACGTGCCATCGCTCCAGCGTCCTGCAGCAGCTGGAGACCTGGGCGCGCCCTGGCACACTAGGGATGCTTTGCAAGACATTCAAGACCATGATGCGGTGATGTTTCAGCTTGCGTCTGAGGCAATTCCCACACCGTGCCCAGCTCCTTTTTGTGGAGCAGCTGGCGGTGGAGCTCTCTGAGCAGTTGGATGTGCAAGGCGATGCCTCGTCCAGGCAGTTTGCTTTAGTTGTCTGCTAGCTTGGACTTCTGCTATGTTCTACTGCTCCGCCGACGAACGGAGAAAGGTGCGGCACAATTTCAGACCGCAATGAGCATCCACAGCCGTCAGCATTTCCGCATGATGCCTTGGTGTACATTGCCACGGACAATGGTCAGCACTGTTCTCAGAGCTTACGATGCGATTTGACTCTTCCCATGGCTCCTAGTCAGATGCCCTAGCCTTGACTCACGGCAAACTTTGACAGCTGCAGCAGCGTCCTTGGCCTGAGGTCACTGCTCGGATTTCCGAAAATGACGCCGTCAGATGCAAGCCTTGGTCCGCAGCCGCTTGAGCTTATCGATTGTTGTCTGCTCGCCTGGAGTTTTGCTTTGCCCAAGCCATCGCAGCAGAAGGCTAAAGCGCAAGAGCTGGGGCTCCGCTTCCACCCGGTCGGGCTCATCGGAGGATTGCTTGGCAGAGCAGCCGCCGAGTTGCAAGAATATGTTCAGCACCGTTTGTCGTCATCGGAGGATGACTTGGAAGAGCAGCCGCCGAGTTGCAAAGAAAATGTTCTGCACTATTTGTCTTCTTTACCTCCTTCAGCTACCTGAAACCTGCCGCAAGGTGCGGCGAGAGTTCAGATCGCAATCAGCAGCCATCATTGCCGCATGCTGCCTTGGTTGGCATTGCCACGGAGAGCGGTGAGCACTGTTCTCAGAGCTTTCGATGCGATTCGACTCTTCTCATGTGACATCTTGGCCTGAGGTCACTGAATTTTTCTCCCATGACGATGCCGACAAATGCAAGCTCTATTCTTCAGCCGCTTGAGTTTATTGTAAGTAACCTTCTCATCTCGTGTCTTTGGCATGCCCCTACAGTAATATGACCCGAGGCAGATAAAGTGCGACAAAACGGCCTCCCTCTCTCTCAGCCACGGCAATGCTCAAGATCTTGGAGTTGGAGACTGGGTTGTTCGATGTAAAAGCTGAGGCCCCGGGAGAATGTCCGTGAACCCCCAGCCTTTCTGGATGCGTGGAAGCCCAGAGACCAGCTGGCCACTGAAACGACTTTCATTTTGGGGGCTGTCCAGGTCTTTAGCCCGTTCGAGCTTCCACAGGAAGTGGTGCAACTTGGCATCCAGCATAGAATTCAGGATGAGCACATGGGATGGGCTCCTCGAGCAAGTCTTGAGGCTCAATCTCTTGCCGTACCTCTCTGCGCCCTGTCTGTAACAGTGGCGGCTTGCGACGGTGTGGGAGAAGCCGGGCACCCGCACCTGCCCGAAGGTGGATGACCTCATGGCGTGGCGAGCGACTTCCCGCCAGACCAGACGTCCCAGAGCAGGGGGCTTTGTGCACTTCTGCCTCTGTCCACCGTTGGGTAATCTATTGCATAGCAGCAGGATGTGCGTTGTCACGCAACCTGAGGTCTTGAGACAGCACCTGTCCGAAATGGGCAGGTTGGACAGGCGCGGCCCGGTTCGCACGCAAGGAGTCGTGCACATGAATTACACCGCGCAGGTCCCGGTGGGACCACAATGCTTACGATCACTTCTCTTTCGAGCGCTGTTTAGAAGAAGATGGCCTGCGACGGAAGTTCTTCCAGTGTCTCTTGGCTGTGGCTGGCGTTCGCGGACAAAGCTCATTTCCCGGAACATGATGTCATCGACATCGTCAGCGCGAACCTTCGGTCTCTGTTGGTGCACTGCTGCGACGACTGGCTTTGATCTGAGGTTTCACGCGCACACTCGTATTAAATGCTACGGGTTTGGCGGCCCGCCTTTCGTGAAGCAGTTGATTGCCGAAACCATGCTTGACCAGATGGAAGACCTGCTGCCAGAGTCCGCCGAAATCAGCGAAGATGCCTTGGAGCAGGCAATGCAGTGTGGAGAGCATCTTACCAACGTTCTGCGCGCACTGACGAAGCCTCAGCGTCAGAAGTGGTTGTCCCTGCTGGTCAGAGCCCTCCACATTGCGGAGGGTCATGCCCAATTCCAGGAGACACTGATTTCTGACCTGAAGCTCCTGTGGCTAGTTGATGACGATCCCAGACGAACCTATGCGGAAGCAGAGCAGCAACTGAAGGCTTTTTCCAAAGCATGCCACCTATGTTTTGCGGAGAAAGAGTTGGAGGCTCTGCAGCCAAACGCTCAACGAAACAGTTCCGCAAAAAGGAAGTGGGCCTAGATGCCTCAGCTGACGTTGCAGCATTGTGTGCAACAGCCACGCCCTCAATCCAGAACTGTCAACTCCGCATGCAACCCTGAGTGGCAAACTGAAATTCCCAAACCCAAAGCTCGAAATCCTAAGCACTGACTGGCAAGGAACATCGATGTCGATGCAGAGTCGAACAGTGTAGAAAAGACGCTTCCCATTGGTGTGCCGGTGATCAACAGCGCGCGACCACACGAGGATCGACCCGCAGTTGGCCTAGGAATATAGGGTTTCCACTTCATATAGCAAAGTAATATTGGGACTACGGGTTTCGGGTTCAGCCTTTGTGTGACAGCTGCTGGTTGAGTTTTCTCTGAAGTCAGCTACTTCCCAGATGGGAGAGTGTCTTTTTCTCCGTGCTTGCTTAAAGCCCAACTAGGATGCACGACGTAGGGTCGCGGAGCTTGCGTGCTTAGCGTTGCGGGGGCTCGAGTTCAGGGTGTAGCGATTTTGAGGCATGTGGCGGAGGGCCACACCCTCAGGTCATGCTGCCCATCACCGACAATGCCCTTGAAGGAGTGCTCTATGGGTTCCGGGCGAAGCATCTTGTCACCATTCTTCTCTCGTTTTGAAGGTTTGAGTTGTTTAGATGGACAGATAGATAGATAGATAGATGGATAGATAGATAGATATATATATATATATATCTATATGTATAAATAAATAAATAAATATATATATATATAGATAGAAACGAACCTAACCTAAAACAACAAAGCCTTCTGGGACCTTTCGAGGCAGAGGCTTCGATTTCAGATCCCGAAGCTCTGATCGGGCAAATCTGGCATGCAAGACACCTTGCAACAAAAGTAGGGGCTGAGCAATTGAGACGCCATTCCTTCGGGGTCCTTAGCAGAACTATGACATACAAACGTATATCCCAACTCCTCTATTCTACCTAGATGCCCCCCCACTCTCACGAAAGCTCCCCTCCTCAGCTAGGAAGGCGCGGTCTTTGAAGTTCGAGAGCCGAAAGACAAACCGGAGGTCCCAAAATATCCCAAAATCCACCGGAAACCCCGCCAAACCTCTCGGCCCGGATCCCCCCCCCCCCACGAAACCTTAAACCCTATAACTCCTCCCCAAAACGCCCAGACCCTTGAAACCCCCAAAGTCCTGAAAACCCAAACAAGCCCGGGGGCCCTGAGCCAAGGATCCAGAATGCCCTGGTGTCGCCCAGCTCTCAGGAGGAGCCGAGACTCGGAGGCTTGAGGGTTTAGGGGTTCGAGGGCCTGGCGTTGAGGAAGTAGGACGTATACCTGGGTCTGGGGGCTTTGGGGGGTTTGGCGGTTTAGGGAGGAGTCTGTTGGGTTTAGGAGTGGGGCTACTGCGTGGGGCTGTGGGCTTTTTTTTTTTGGGGGGGTTTAGGAGCTAGGGGTTAGGGCCTTTTGGGGTTGCGGCGCTGTGTTCCCCCTATCCCGTATACAAAAGGGGCCTGAAAGATGCCTCAGTCCCTGAGCGCCGACGCCCACTTGACCTTAGGGCCAACGGCAAGGCTGGGCTTCGACATTATGCACGTGCGAATGAATGCATGCATGCGTGCATGCCTGTGAATGTAGATAGTTTCCCTTGTTCATTCACGCAAGCAGGCAATTGCTTGTGTGGTCACAGTAGTTCGCATATAGAGCGTGGCAGAGCATACAAGCAAGTCACTTAACAAGAGTGTTCAGATTAGTTGGTATGCATCATATGTACATATGCATGCATACATATGCAGGATTATAATGGTCGCCTGTGTGTGTGTGTGTGATACCTGAGCCCAGGACAGCGAACCGTTGGACGGTTCAGGTGATCCTAGCGTCCGGCCTCACGAGCCTAGCTGGCCGCGCAGAGGCTTTCGTCACAGCCAAAGCCCCTACACCCTAAAAATCCACAACACCGTGAGAAAGTTTACCAAGGAATGAAAACCAGCCCAAAGACCCTCAAACCCTTTCCCGTTTCTCTTCGAGGCCGGCAGCTTCGAGGGCGCGCCCCTGGAAGTCCTCCGCGCCTGCGACGTGGCGGCCTCCTCCCCGGTCTTCCTCGCGCAGAATCAGGTGCCTTGACTTGGCTCCAAAACTTGAGGCCCTCCTCCATACCACTCTGAACGAGAAACCCTGAACCCTTCAGCCCTGAAGCCCTTCTTCTACCGCAGGTCACCGTCTCCTTCCTCGTGGCCAGTAGCATCTACACCAGCGACACTTCTGTGGGAAGCGTCCACGTCATAGCTCCGCTCGGCTTCAGCTTCCCGACGGTCTGCCAGGTCGGAAGACCCTGATTGGGTCCTTATCAAGGCTACTACGAGGGTCTTAAGAATCAGAATATCACAGTAATGTTGTTCGAGTTGTCATGATAGGGATGCATAGTACGTTCTGCTCCGCGTCAGAGTGCTTAAAACCCTAAGCCCAGCCGAGCCCCAAGCTTCGGGGTTGTTTGGGGCTGACCTGAAGCCCCAAACCCAAGGATAAATAATACCAAACCTGAAGCTACCAGCCTCCCAGAACCACGCCAGCCCACATAAGAAAAGCCTCAGGGCCCCGAACTCTGAAGCCTGTAAACCCTAAACCCTAAACCCTTGATATGCCTATATAGTTGTAGTAAGGCCTAGCAGCAGGTGGAGGATGCCATTCCATCGCTGGAGGAGGTTTCGACCCGGGTCATCACTTCTCTGTCCTACACCTCCTGCGCCTGGGCCGCCAAAACTGGGCTTCGGACCGGGGAGTTTGCGGGTCTCTGATGGCTTACCCCGAAACTCCGAAGCCGGCTGGGGCTTGCCTACAGCTGTCGCCGGGGGCAAATCCACATCATCCCGTGTCCCCAGATCCGCTAAGCCCGAAGAGCATGAACACCTCAGCCCCAAACCTTCACTCAAAGATTCAGAGCCCCTCACGCGGACCCCGCGGGATTTTCTTTCGCAGCTAAAAGCGGCAGCCCGTGAATTCTGCTCTGAACTCCGTGGACCCTCTCTAGGGGGTGTTGGAGGATCGGCTTGGTAGCCCATAGTGGGCCCGAGATAAAAGAATAAACTCATAGTTGTACTTCCTAGATCAGTCCCTGAGGTTGTTTACTAAGTGGTAGGTCTTCGGGTCGAAGAACTCAGTGATGGGACCTTTTGAGCCTGAGGTTCACTTGCAAACGGGAACCTCCCAAGCATCCATGTCGCTATCACTAGCAACATCACCAAACATCACGGCAACAAAGCTCCTCCTACTACTTCAGAACTGACACAGCTCAGGTGAGGGCTTCGTGAACACGGCCGTGATCCGTCTCGCCAGGGCGACGGCGGTACCACGCGGAAGCCAGGTTTCCTGGTGATGGTGATAATGGTGATGTTGGTGAGGTTGCAATTGCTTGTCAGGACATTGAGCGGCGGTCCAGACAATATTGGTGTCGCCGATCGTGCTGATGTTGCTCTCAAACTCTGCACATTGCCTGCCTTAATTACCGCCCGAAGCCCCGAAAGCCTGCACGCAGGTTCGCTTGCGCATCGAGCTCGTGAACCCGGCCCAGCCTCCTTCGGAGACGCGGTGGAATGTTGCGACTTTCCAGGGCTTCGCCAAGCGGCTGGGCATCTGAATTGCCTGGGCCGGGGTCGTGGGGAGAGGTTTGTTGGATTTGGGGAGGGCCGATTGGGGTTCAGCTCTAAACTCCAACTCCAGTCCTTGTGTTCAGCTGAGGGATGAGGATGTGGAGCCTTAATCAATCTAGGCTTTGCGTTCTGGAGGGGTTGGGGCGTAGGATGTAGCGTGGCTGCATGTCCTTTCAATGCTTTGGGGCGGCAGCGTTATGGCCTACATGCTCCTTCTCCAGCTGAGTGGGCGGGAGTCTCCCTTCGAGGTGTTCGTTGTCTTATTCTGTTGTAGTATACAGAGCGCCCGGAAAGGTACCGTTCTAGATACCTGGTGTAGTCCTAAGGGCCTCCATTTCAGAGCAACTCGCCTTGTTGCCATTGGATTTGGTTCTAAGCGGTAGTGGTGCTGTCTTGCCACCACGGTTTCCAAAGATGATGAGCCCCCACGAAACGGCTTGCAGCAGCCCCGACGCCAAAGGGGCGGTTCAGCCCGTCATCCCACGCCCTGCAATCCGAGAGCCGAGCCTATGGCTAGAACCCAAACCCTTTATCTAGTCAAAATATACCGGCCCAGTCTATTGGTGACCGGGCACCCAAAGCCACAATATGCCCTATAAACCCTAGGTTCAAGCCTGAACCTCAACCACGCCAAGGCTTGAAGAGTGTGAGAAAACAGTTCCGACGTTCCAGCTTCTGCAGCCCTTGAACCAGGACCTGCTCATCCTGACGAAGAGATAGAACACAGTAAACCCCTTGCGCTTTGGAAGGTCTGTGTGTATACGCACATGCGTACGCACACACTCATATGTATATGAGTATATGTATGATGTATGCATGTTTTATAGGTTTCGTATGTGCATGTAGCGCAGTAATTGTTTACATGTGCATATACTGTATGCTTGTGTATATGCATGCGTTCATACACACACATGTGTATCTGCGTGTGTAGATGTACATGTGCGTGTACCCTCACTCGTCATGTATTGCTGTTTACGTACACCTATAGGTAATAATTTTCTCTGGCATGTGTTCGTCCAACTTCAAGCTGAGAGCCGTTTGCGCTAGTTTGGGCAAAGGCCCAAACCCTGAACCATCCGCCCTGAAGTCGACCTCTACATCGCAGCCCCCCACAAACATCCTGACTGAGTTTTCTGCGATGCTGGCTGTTGAGTGTTGGCTGTTGGTTGGTAGCTGCTTGTTGCTGTAACTGTGTGTTGATCCTTGCTTTTGTCGTTGTCGCTGGAGGCCGGTGCTGCTTCTGCTGTTGCTGGTGCTATGATTCAGCTTCGCATGTTTATTATTGCAGCTGTTTCTGTCCTGTTGCCCGTTACATTCTTTCTCTTGCGGCTGGTACGGTTGATGATATAAATCCTGCATTACCCATAATCAGCAATATACCATAATTCCCATAGTTTTAGGGGCCTCAAAGGTCATGCAGGATTTATATCATCAACGCTATGGACCGTTTCAGAGAGGCCCTGGTGGCGAGAAGCGCCACAGGGCAAGATCTCCGCCCCGGCCCCTCGGCTGCGATCCTTCGCCGTTTCGCCTTGACCACCAGAACTATATATATATATATATACATATATATATATACATACATAATATTTCAGCTATATCCTATACTATTATTTCGGGCTCAGGGAGCGTAGGGTCTCGGAGGCCTTGCAGGGTGGCGGATGGGCGTTGGAGCGCACGCAGCACCAAGATTCTGAAGAATCAAGTTCTGTTAGTTCATGACAATAGAGAGAGCGGTAATAGCAGCGGTATTGAGTAGTGGCTAGTGTTACATGTTCAAGCACTAGTAGAAGAAGCTGCCAAGGCCTGCTACGTCGATGGAAACCAATCCCAGAACTTGCGACTGTGAGTCCGAACTGAATCCCAGAGTTCCCCATCTTAGAGCTCATGTGAACTCACACTTCTTTCGCGAGTTCACCAAACTTAGAACCCCAATTAAGGCTCGCTCGGCGTCTACGAGTTCTTCTTCGCCTACCCGGAGCGCACTGCCGACGAAGCGGCCCAGGTCGGCTCCGGCCTCGTGACGCGGAGCGAGGTGCGCGCACCCCTGGGCGGTGTAGCAAAAATAATATACACACATATATATATATACATGTATTTATTCATTTGTTTATTTGTTTATTGGTTTATTTATATCGTATCAAAAGTATACTCATCTTGCTACCGTTCTCTGTTCCAGTAGCAAGTCTGTGTCACACGAGTGCTCGGTTGATCCTCAAAACATCAAATGCCGGCTTGAAGACATGGTGGAGAGTTCCGTTTGCTACGACTTTTTGGTGACTTCACTTGGGCAGGCTGAAAACTTGCTGCAACCGGAACCATTCACGCATAAATCCTTACACAGCCTTTGTCACGACGATCACAATACCCAGAAGCCAGTTTCCCGAGCAAATTGCACTCCAGGTGCAGATCACGTTGCCACCTGGTTTCCGAGCGCCACCAGACTGCCTGTCAGGCGGCTTCAGTCAGGGTTTTGGAGTCCAGGCTGCTAGCGTTGAGGGCTGCAGTGTCTTTCAGGGTTTGGGGGCCTAGAGGCCTAGAGTTAAGTAAGGGTAGGGGTATCGGTTCGAGAGTCTGGGCCCTCTGTGAAGGCGTTAGCAGCAGCGCCAGCAGCTTGGGTGCCACAGGGAGCACGGCAGCCAAGCTGCCGGACTTCGTCGCTTGCATTGGGTCCGGCCGGATCTTCACCGCTACCTTGAAGAGCCTCATAAGCCCGCTGGTGACGTACCGGATGATTCTGGAAAGGCTTCAGCAAGGCTTTGTAGGTCCAGGCAAAGCAGGGGCAGTTTCGTTGAAGTGAGTCCGGTGCCAAACATCGCCCAGGAGCATCACCGTTCAGAATCCCCCAGCAGACTTTGAATACTCCTCCCAAGACTCGCGGTGGCAGTTGCAAGTGGAGTCGGCCGCCGTGGGTGGCCTGGAGGGGCCTGCGCTTCGGACCCTGACAGAGGCAGGGATGCTTGGCTGCTCCCTTTCGTTTTGAGACGCTTGTCTCTGTACCTCTGGCCTCAGGTGCAGATCCTGCCGGGCAATGTGCACGAAAGCAGCGCGGGGTTCTGCATGATCCACTTCCGGACGGCTTCGCAGGTACCAGCCTCCGGCTCTGTTTATGTTGAAGTGCCCGCCGAATTCGATGCGGACTGTTCCGGTGGCCTCTACGACGCACAGACGAACGAGTTGGGAGGCAATGCCGTCGCGCAGGGGACGCCCTGCGTGGTGCAACGGGCTGAGTTGCCGGGGCAGCCGCACGGCTTCGTTCTAGGCTTGGCATGTCCAAAATCGTTAAGGCAGCTGTTTGGACAAAAGGGCAGACAGCTCGTTTTTGCCACAGGTCCCTTGACGAGCCCTTTGTCCAGCAACGCGGCCTACCTGCTCCTGGTTCCTGAATTCGAGGATCGGCTTCATGGGGCCCTTCCAGCCTTTGATTTGGTAAAGCCCCTAGAACCCTCATCGCTGGAGCTTCTTTCTTTGTTTGTTAGCCCTGAAGGCTCCTTAAAGCCCCTATAAACTCTGAGGCTGGCCTTGGGTCTCCAGACCGGGGGCCCAAGCTCCGATACCTCGGCCACCTGGGCAGTGAAGACGCGGCTGCCGGATGGTGAGAGCATCGACACCTCCCGGCCCATCCCCACGTTGCTTGGACTTTTGGAGCAACGTTCAAGGATGTTTGAGGCTCTAGGATAAACCCACAGGATTTCCGGTGTTTAAGGGCTTCCTCGAAGGGCTTGATGGTTGAGTGCTTAGGGTTTCTGGGGTCCGGACTCCCAGCGGAAGCATGTGGAAGCCGAGGTTTCAGGTCCGCCGCCTCCTGGGCTCCATGGCCTTCACGCCCCCGCCGCTGACATCTCCGGCGGGCGAGGCCTATCCTGTGGACGTGGACTTCACCCTCGCAGTAGCGGTGACGTGGTCGAGATTATGCAGAACCCTTGTTTGGCCTTCCAGAGAAGGTAGTGGACACCGAGCTTCTAAAAGTAAAAAGCATCCCCAAGCAAGCTCCTGAGCGACCAAGGTAAGGGCGGGTGCGCTGGTGCTGTACCCTCCGCCCTACGTGAGTGCGCTTTGCGAGAGCCCGCAGGCACTTGCCGCCCAGACGCTGCCTCAAGGCACCAGCTGCCAGACAGAGGGCGCTCCCACTGGGTGGAGGAGCCCAGGGTCACTTACAGCTGATTCTTTCATTCGGTGTTGTTGAATCCTAACCCCCTATGCCAAACCATCTAAGCCCCACGATGCCCTACGGTAACCTGTAAGCCCTATGACCTAAAACCCTCACCCTTAGCTTGCCCGACTGCCGGAGGAGCTTCCGGCTGGTGCTTTGGAGCCTCTCCTCGCCGTGGTCCGCGAGCCGCCCCTACCACCTCCGCGTGTTGGCCGATGCCCAGGAGTTTACCCAAACAAAGAGCTGGCGAGAGACACAAAACCTATGAGGTAACGGTATAGGGTATAGTATTCCTGACAAGGGTTTCTCAAGCAAAATCTGAGTCTTTCCGCAGTAGTTGAGGAGCTTCCGTTCTTCCGGCGAAGCTGGACGGTCCAGCTCTTCGCCGGCACCCAGACGCAAGCTTCCCAGGAGAGGCCTATACCGGCTTGGATCTCTAGGGCCGTGGTTTGAGGCTTCCGGGTTTTAAGCCTTCGGAGAAGCTTTTCAAAGAGAGCTGCGCCAGGAGACGCAGGCCAGCAGCTTCGGCGCTTTGGCCTCCCTCCCGGGCTTCGTGGTGGGCTCCCTCTCCGTGTCGCAGTGGCGCTGGCGCGGGTGGCTGGCGGAGCTCTCCGTGACCTGCCAGAACCCAGCGCAGGGCGCACGGAGCCAGGCTCGGGCCGGGGGGGCTCCTGGAAAGGGGGGCAAGGGCAACAACTACAGCCGCAGCAACCTGAAATTCGCAGATGACAAGGACAGAGCCTGTTACAGGACACACAGCAAACCTTGCAGTCATGGGCATTGGCATGAGGCCAATCGAAAGGACGCAGGATGGTTATGCACGGCTTCCGTGGAGAAGAGGTTTGAAAAAACATAGCCTCGGAAGTTGCTCACAATCAGGTCGCACCTATGAGTTAAGTCCGTGTTTGTTTCCGAGAAGAAGCGCCACGCAGGCGTTCGTTTCAATACATCTCCACCATCCCCCCCGCTGGTAGAGTCAACCAGTCAACTCCTCGAGCCCTCAACCTCGAAACTCCCAAAGCAGCAGCGACACCGGTAACCTTAAGCCCCAAGCCCTGAACCGTAGCAGCCCACGAAGCCTTCGGCCAAAGAGCCCGAAGCCCGGAGGTTCGCGTGGAGTTCGTTGGACCGGAGATTGCTCCTGGAGACGAGGTGAGGGGTCCTTCCCCGAAGCGTTGAAAACACCTCCTAAATTTAAACGATCCCCGTAGTGTCATACAAATCATATACTATCGGTGCACTGATAAATTTAGGGTTGTGGGCTTCGTGACAGTATAGTCTACAGTACAGTTATCAAGGGAGTCTGGGGGGACAGCATGAGTTTGGATAGATGGGCTATGAGGCGAAGCTTGTGAGGGCTGAATTCTTTCGTACGTAAGAACCCCTCGGTGATGAACCCATCCCACAGTACGGCCTAGCCAAGGGATTAGAAGCTGGGGCTTTTGGGGCTTGGAGAGTTTAACGTGTGTGGGTTTGGGCTTTAGGCTGGACGGCCTCTCGTATGACGTCTTCGAGTCCTGGGATTTCCGACGTCTATGCTTCAGCCGAAACCTAGAGTAAGCCCCAGCCCTCGAACTCTGAGCCAAGCATGAACACATATTTACTGTCGGTCATCTTAAGTCGACAATGTGTGTGTGTGTGATAATCGTAGTAAGTATCACATGCTAGTTACATAACAAGATACCACTACGAATATCCCTTGTACTATTGCTATATTACATTGTAATAATAGTATTAGTATATTGCATGCTAGGAGTTTGCAAGGCTTTGCCCCGAACGGCAGTTCAGGTCTGGATCCGCGCGCCTCCGGGAATCCTGCTGCACCCGTTCTCCTGCTACATCCAAGGCACTGGAGTGTCCTCTGGGGCACCGATACCGGCTCCTTGTGACTCGGAAGCCATAAAGGGACCTGAAGGGTGCACAATTCGCTGATTATGAGGTTTAGGGCCGGTTTAGGGCTCAGGGCTGTAATATGATGTGTCCCCTTCGAAGATCCCGATCAGCGAAACGGATTGTTGAAGTTTGTGTAAGGTCCACAGCAGCGTTTTTGAAATAGGTATATTTGTGACGCAACCCCAATTTGGAGCAGCCGGCGGTACATGGTGGTTGTAGGAGCCAAGGCAAATGGTTCCGGACCTCTTTGTTGGGCTGCTTTTCCCCATCCGTACCATAATCATCCGGACTGTGTTTCGCAGTAAGCAGTGTTATAATGAATTATATCATCCTGCTGACAATTAACATGATTTCTAGACACAATCCCAGCACCGCAAATCTAAAAGCCCTGCACGTCCAACCCCTACACTACACCCTGAGCCCTGAACATACAACCACAAGGCTCTCAGGCCTTCGCGACAAGACTTATACTCCCCGGGCCCAGGTGAGGTTCCCGAGCCCTCCAACGAGCCTTGCTTTCCGCACGTCTACGAGTCTTGCCTTATGATCAGGTGTTGAAGCTTGGGGCTGTGGCTGGCCTTTCTTATTCCAGATAGCGGTAGTGGCAGTAGTGGTGGTATAGTGGCGGTGCCGGTGGCGATGGGAGTAGCACCAGCAGCAGTGCCCGCAGCAGTCGTGGCCGCCTGTCAGCATCCTACATAATCAGCAAGCGATCCCTGAACAAGGCCACGCATGCTTCAAGACATTTCCAGGGTTGTTGTTGAGAACCCCAAACCTCGAGTAGACTCAAAGCTATGGAGCCCCAAAGCACCAAACAGAAAGCACCCTCCTTGAAGCCACCGAACACCTACCCTTCAAACTCCGAAGCTCCAGTCTCCTCGAGCTCCGAAGCCCGAGGAGACGCAGCCCTGCGCCGATGCGGCAGAGGGCCTCCTGCCGGAGGATGGAGGCTTCGCCCACCGCCAGGGGATGAAGCTCCTAGGCGATTCTTGGTCTGGGCTTCAGGGTCTAGGAGTTCGGGTCTAGGGTCTAGGGCTTTGAGGCTGTAGGGTTGAGGATGAAATCGAAGAGCCTCCAACGCATACGCGCACGGTTGCACCACACTATCCCTACATGATGCCGAAGCGCTATTCCAACCACTGCAGTTCCTGTGTCTGGAGTCTCGACATTTCTGGAATTTGGCTTTCTTAGGTTTTTGGTTTCCGGCTTCGGCTCTCCGATGGAAGGCCCAGAAGCCTTGAGGAATCTTGAGGATCGAGGATCTGCTACCGACACCGAAAGTCTTTCAGTGAACAGCCCCTGCATCTCATTGAGCGCTTGTAGTTAGAAACCTTCATAGAGCCCTTCTAGATCTTCTTCAAAGCCCTAAGAAGAGAACCCAGAATCCCTCCTTGTGTCCTAGCCGAGGCTGAGCTTGGGGGGCATCGCGGCCGGGACGCCTCTTCGGATTCTGCTCGAGGCAACGCCGCTGATCGCCGCTCAGGCTCGGGTCGGGCCGGTGGGCCCGGGGGGGGGGGGGGGGGNNGGGGTTTGGGTTTCGGGTTCAAGGTTGACGCGCCTTTTTGGACCCTTTAGGTGTCTTTAGGTCTTATTCGCTTTACGCTTTTATCTGTGGGTGCGGTGGGTTGAGGGTTTGGGAGTTAGGAATGATTAGGAATGTATTCCTGGGGGCGAAAAAGACTTTGTTTGTTGCCGCTTGGTTTTGGTTGTGGAGAGATTAGGGCTTTTGGGCACAATCTGCAGCCTTGTGGGGGAGGTGGTGACCAATCATTGGCAGTATGTTCGTGCAGGCATACCGATGGCTCGAAGGCGCAGGCCGCACTGCCCTCTTGCCTTCGTGTCCATGAGGATCTCAATCTTCAGACTCTCAGAACATGGCCGGGCTGTTGCTTCTGTCGATGCTGGTGGTCACCTTGCCGGCTGAAGTGTCTGAGGCACCCGAGACTTGTGCGACAGCATGGGTCCAATGCGGCGGCAGCTGGCGCTGAAGTCTTTTTCATTCAAGGCGGAAAGACTAGAAAGAGTTGGAACTCAGGTGAGAGTGCACGTGTTGCAGCAGCGAGAGGCAAGGAAATGGCAAGAGCAATGGCAAGAACAAGCGATGTGGAGGTGACTTGTAGCTAACGACGAGTGCTATCTCTGGCACTTGGCACCCGACCAGGCGATGGTGGAGAGGGCCGAGGCGCGAGGTTGGACCTCGGACCTTCATTGCATATTCAAACTATGAGGAAACTTCGGGGACTTCGGCACGCTGGAGTGAGGCCGTGGCGGCTGTGGTGCAGTTGCACCGAGCAGCGCAGCGCACGGAGCTGGCCTTGAAGAACCACGCCAGCCTCGCAGATTTGGAGCTGTCCTTCTTCACTCGGGGAAGAAAACGTGCGAGATGATCGGCTGCAATGTGGAGTCGTTTACTAACATCCTGGATGCCTCCATCGGTCACACTGCCGAGTTGGTGGATGTGCTTCCTGGCATGCTGTGAAGACGCATCACCGCTCGTGCAGCCGAAGACTTCAGTTCTTGGCGCCGTGAACGGCTTTATACCGCTTTCGACGAGAACTTTGCCAGCTTTATTCTACCGGCCGGGCAAGTCCAAGGGCCAGCGACGGACAGACCCCAAGGAGGCCAGCAACGTGCTCTCCACGGCTCTTAGCCTCAAACAGCGCAACAACGAGGATGGCAAACCTATCGCCAAGAGGCGGCTGGTGGAGCTGGCGAGTCACCGCCACCGCCACCCGAGGCCAAGAAATTTCCGGATAAGACATCCACATGGGCTGTGGCTACTGGCTTCAAGCTGCTGCGGGCTCGACCCTGGACTTGGCAATGCTCATGAGCCAGAATGATCTCGGCTGTAACTTGAAGACTTCTGTTGGCGTCCCTGCCGGTGTTTCCGTCGGGGGAACGCTCTCGCTGGGACCTGGCAAAATCGAGATCAAGATCACCCTTGGCTTGGGCATGTCTGCAGCCGTGGATGCCACGTGGACCAACAACATGCTCTGCGGTGGGCCCCGGGTCATTGGCGCCCCTCCCTGAGACTTCAAGTGCCGTTGCAGTGTAGCGGCAGCTTTTACACTGTTCTGCAAGAAGCTGAACTTCTTGGATGGCAGCAACGGTGCTACAATGGATGATCCCTGCTCTACTTAGAACTTATACAAGCAGAACAACGGACATTCAGACATGCACGGCCAAGGCAGGTCGTGGGAGAAGAATGCAGACGTAGACGTGCGCAGAGAGCGCTGCAAGACCGTACGCGGCTGCCAGCACTACTCCTTCTGGAAGGACGGTCCCCAGACCCTAAGCCGTAAACACGAGACCCTTGCGCATGAGGATACGGATGCTCAGCTACGGTTGCAGAGCTTGCAGTCGACGTCGACGGTGACTTCACTGTCAGGATTGCTCCGGAAAGACTGGACGAGGGCGTTGTGAAAAGCGATCAACTTCTGCGTGGACAGCGGTCCTGGGATGGTTGCAGATGGCCGCTCGTACAAGACGCCAGTCTCCCAGTATATAGCACCGTGTTGAACTCATTATAATCGTGTCTCCGTATTCGACTCGAACAGTAGAAAGGTACCCCCCCGTATTATTAAGGGGCTACCAAACAATACCAAACAACCTAGGACCCGTCCTGCTCCGTGCTGCCCTGATGTTCATGTCGGGCAACTTCGTGAATGGAGAGCAGAATGCTGGTTTCACATGCTGAAAGACATTGCTGCCAATCCTTCATAGTATTCCTTCCTTTACCATTGCCAGCTGGACGCACTGGCAGATCGAGGGCAAGGGACCGGTGGGAATGTGCCGTGGCGTTATGCAGATCTGTGCTCGCGTACTTCGTGCAGGTGCTGGCCGCAGTTTGAACTTCGTGAACAGTGGGCGTTCTGCACATTTGTACAGTCGACTCCCCCGTTCGATGTGATTGTAAAGATTCACTCGACGAGAGGGATCGGAGCACGCTGGTTGAAGAGTATGGAGTGTCATTCATAGATCGGCTGATGCAAAGTCCTGGCGTTTTAAGCCAACACGCGAAAACCCGAAGCCACTCCTTGCTCAGGCCGGCAAGTGGCTGGTGAGCACCTGGCGAGACGTTTTCGCGTCTTGGTTGTTGAGCTTGGAGTTTTGGGTGTAGGGCTCATAGTTCACCCCAAACCTTATGTAGAACAACCCATTCGCGGCGAAAGAAGAAGGGAGGCGATCCCAACAGCAAGTATCTTCAATCCTGGAGCTTTGAAGTCGACTGACGGGTATTTGGACTGTGACTTGGAGAGGGTGTGTAGGTAGGCAACTTGGTCGCTTCACCCCAGCCCTCAACAGTCCCAAAAGGCATTGATACCCCCAAACCACAAACTCTCTAAATCCGCAACCATACACCCTGAATCCCCTTTTTCCACTTCCACACTCAAAAGCCCGCTAAGCCCTGCACCCTTAAACCGTAAACACCGGCATTCTCAACAACTCTAGACCCCGAACCCCTTGAGCTGTCAAGAAATGCAACCCCCGAAAGCCCAACCCGCAAGACCCTCAGTGCATCTTAGGAGATGGCCGTGGCTACAGCAGATGGCTACTCTGTCTGGCACTGGATGGAGGCTTTCGTTGAAGCAATGTAGAGATGCGCGGTTTCTACCAGGGTTGAGGGGTTGGAGTTTAGGGTTTAAGGTTTGGGGTATCTCCATAATACTTCCTCGTGGTGGTAACTCGAAGCAAGTTCCGTAAGCAGCGAAACGAACTGCAAACCGCATAAACCCTACCCCCACCGAACCCTAGTTTAATCTTGAACCCCTGACATGACCTTCTGAGCAGCGATCTGACCTGGAGCATGCGACCTTGTTTAACAGGTGAGCTCCTTCCGGCCTTCCACTCTTCAGCCAAACGAGCCGGCAACGCTGTCCATCGAGTGGTGGATGCTGTCGCCGTTAGAGGCATTGGGCTCTTTCGAGTCTACTGAAGTTTTCGGCTCAGGCTTTGCCCGTTTCGGGCATCGAACATTAGAGTCCCTCCTGGGGCGGGGGGTGGGGGGGGGGGGG
>CAJNJA010056808.1:0-54051 GCA_905231915.1 Symbiodinium necroappetens | reverse complement strand
CTACTGCTACTGCTACTATCACTACTACTACTACTACTACTACTACACTACACTACTACTACTACTACTACTACTACTACTACTACTACTTCTTACTACTACTACTACTACTACTACTACTTCTTACTACTACTACGACGACGACTACGGCTACGACTACGACTACGACTACGACTACGACTACGACTACGACTACGACTACTACTACGACTACGACTACTACTACTACTACTACTGCTACTAGCAACCGAAAACCCAAGCATGTCGACAGCTCTTGCCTGGCCTCGCCCATGAACTCACCCAACTGGCTCGGATCGACCTGCGAACACGGAGGCCACAGCAGGGTCGTTGCGAGTTTAAGGCCTCCGCTTGATTCCTGGCATTTGTATTTTGCTTTTGAAATGGAGCCCCCTTCTTGTAGTTTGTGTACAAAGGATCTTTCTAGACAGCGTCTAGACTCGGGGTCCCCCGTTTCCATGCTCCCATTCGGAGGTCTACTCTGGTCACTTGTAGGATCCTTCCCCACGGGGGCCCTGATAGAGAACAGCTCACCCTGCCAGGCCTTGTTGTCGATGAGAAATGCACTCAGGTCCGTGGGATGGTCATGCACCACGCCTTTCGAGTTCAATTCTGAGATATGTCTCAATGTGCATGGAGTCAAGGTGGAGCTGCAGCTCATGCCGTTGCTACTAGCACCAGCACAGGGAGCGTTAAAGAGGAGATATTGATTTAGGGACCCGATGAAGTTGTTGCTCACTCAAACGGTCAGCATGAAGCCTACGAAATCCTTTGGCCGACCTGCAGCAATTCCGTCTCGCCGGTCGCACTAGACATCCCAGCTCTCGCTAACTATCGAAGCAGGCAGAGGCTGCAGTGGGGCTTCTGCTTTCTGGATTCTTGGTACCCCAGCTTGATGTACGGGGGTCTACTTCCGCCTGCTTCGGCCCGAATTGCGGTGCATAGCACCAATTCCATAGCTTTACAGGGTTGCACTTGCTGCATGACGCAGTGTTTCAGTTGGCCATAGAGGTCTCAGCCTAGCTGCTCAGAACCCATCGCTGCTGTCATCGGCACTCTCAACCTGTCTGGACCCGCGAGAAACTCTGCAGGCTGCAAGGTTTCAGCGCTTCTCAAGCAATTCTGCACGAATGCTCCCATGCTCCAGATACTGTTCAGTGGGTTCAGGCCCTGAGTGGATCAGCTTGGCACTTCAGGGCGCCTCCATGATACCATCGCTACCTGCCAAGTTTCCGTCAAAACACTGAACACACTGAGGCTTGGCCGCAGGGGAGGGATCCGGCAGCTTCCCTTAGAAATGCCTGCCCTCATCGGAAAACCCCCATTACCAACATCTTACGTGTTGGATTTCCGAATTTAGACCTCGAAGGCACCAATCAGCAGATCAGAAGTTCGTGTGTCATCATCGGAGAAGGCTAATGAGGCGTTGGTCTTTGCACAAGCTCCAAAGCGGGAAAAGCCCAGTCATCGAATGCGGCACCTGGCTTGGCTTTGGCAACTTCGACCCGGCTGCTGCCGCTGCTGCTGCTGCTGCCGCTGCGCAAGGCGCCCAGCACGCCCAAGTCATCTGTGATCTGCGCAGCCGACTTCGAAGCGCCTGCACAGCGTGTGAGACCCGGCACAGCGGCAATGCAAGGACACTCGCCTGGCTTGGATTTAGCCAGCTCCAGATGCCCGTCGCTCTCGCTTTCCGAGCCAGTCATGGCTTTGGACTCAGACGTTGCTGCAGCTCCTGACCAAGCAAAGCCCCTCAGCTGAAGAAAGACTCCGCGACTGCGACGGCGCAGACGGCGCCTCGCTTGCCGTCGGTCAGCTCCAAATGGCCCAAGCTCTCGCTGTTGCTGTCGCTTGAGGAATCAATGGGCAGCTCTTTCGCAGCTGGAGCTCCTGAAGGGTCCCGAAGACTTCCATGGTGCCCCGGATGCGGGGCATTGCGGCGCAGATGGACCTCGGCCTGGCAACGGTGCCGGCGCAGGCAGAGGCGGGGCTGACCTTGAAGAACCGAGGTCTCGGCACAAGGCAAGAAGGATCGAGAAGGGACATGACATGACATGACACAGAGGCATTCCTCGGGCACTTTGCTGGCCAGGTTGCGCTGGCTGAGGCTGCGCAGCCGGCCCTGCGGATCAGTGAGCGGTGCAAAATAAGCCACTGTGCCAGACGTTCCCCCCTTTTCGCAGCACCGCAAACCCTAGTCTGAACATGCGAGCTGCTTGCAATGAGAGCAAGGACTCTTTCATCACAAATCCTGGCCTTCGTCTTCGCTGCCAGACCTGCTGGAGTTCTCCAGCGAGAAGGGCCCTCCGCGACGGGAAATCGCGAGACCGAGACCGTAACGTTCCCAAAGAAATATCCCTCAAATCATGTCGTCTGTTGCGAAGCCAGGCCGCTCGAGTCGTCGACCGTCATGTCGAGGCCTCCCTAGGAACAAGAATAGAAGATCAAAACTCACGAAGGTTTCGGGCTGCGAGTTTGGAGTTTCCGGGAACCCTCGAAGCGAGGGACTGAGGAGAACTTAGGAGAACGTGCCTTGCAGCCTGGCCTCGTGGGGGATCGGCGACAAGGAGGGTGACCGGTTCATGTCAGAGCTCGGTCCTTCCTGCGATCGCCGCAAGTCCACACATGTTCCTGCCTGGGATCTTCGTCTTACAACACCTAGCAGACCTAGCAGACCTAGCAAATTTCGCCAAGCTGTCTCCACACACAGCAGAAGACTTCGCAAGGACTTGCGGAATCCTTGTCCGGGATGGTCAGCAACGTGTTACCTGCTCGCATGCAAGGCGAGAGAGGTACGCATCGGGTGCCAAACGAACAGACTTGTGGCGCTTTGGGGAACCCCTCCTGCCCAGGTTGCTGCCGAGAATCCCACGTCGGCCACTTCGGACTTGGACACGTCCGGGTGCGCTGTGCTGGCTTCCGTGACTTCCATCGGCGGCCCCAGGCCCAAGCCCGGGCTCTCCGTCTCGGCCTTCTGCGCCAACACAGCCTCAAGGCGAGGCGGAGACGGAGGTTCTTCTTCCGCCCAAACCGCAGCCTGTCGGACGGCCTGGTGAGCAGCTTCGCTTCCTTGATGACCTGGCTTCACGAGTGCTGGAAATTGCACGGCGTCCAACCGAAGGCGGACCTGGGCCGGGGCCGGAGAGATCCGTTTGAGCGTACGCCTTGGAGCCAGTCAGCAGATGTCAGCCATCCAAAGCCGCAAGGACATGTGAGTCTGTTGGGGATCCGAGATGATCCGAGGTCTTCAACCAAGTGTTCAGTAAGACCGGGAGGAGAAGATGCTGGTTTTTTGTCTAGAAGCGTTCGCACCGCCCTGACTGCAGACGGGCTGCATCGGCTTTCCCAGGCGACGAAGGTGCTTGGCCATGGTCAGCACAGGGATCACTTTGCGCATGCTCTCCCAGGGCGGCACAAGAGCCACCACGACCTGACAAGCCTTCAGGGTCACACAGTCGTCGGTCAGTGCAGGCTGGAAGCACTGACCAGTCCATCTACGTGCAGCTAACAACACCGACCAATTATCACGGCACGAGCACCAAAGAGACAGCTTACAACAGCAAGGACAAGGTTCCACCTGACGGTGTGGATGGTCGCCCCGCAGACAGGGCTGCAGGATCCTGCCCAGTCATTCGGTTCAGCTAGCAGCAGGTCACGGAGGGTGTACATGCAATCGCGTTGGATGGCATCGAGACGATTCCCCCTGTGTCTCGCGTGCACCGAAGACCGACCCACACCTGATGCACGACCTGAGCTGCGTTCACCCTGGAGGCGCCAGCAGTCCTGCTAAGGGACGCGGATGGTGACAGCTAAATTCTATCTCAACTGAAAGCATGTACTGGTGGTCCTCACAGGAGCCATGCAAGAGCAACGCAAGAGCAACGGTAACAGAGCGCTGTCTCCTGCTCGATTCTGCCAGTGGGCCACCTGCCGGAGACCACAGCCCGGCTTTGCACACGGAGGAGGGCCACAGGCAACAACTGCCTGAGCTTTCCAAACCCGGAGCCGGAACCCCAGAATCAGCCCTTCACCCACGTGGAGCCTGGCAGCGATCCGGAGAACTTCGCCAACCGAGAAGCCTGGAAGCAGCATTGGAAGCACATACTGCTAGGCACATCGCAACACACGGTATCTCGCCGGGTAATCAACAAAACAGCCACCTTCAGCAAACAGTCCGCGTGAGAAGCTGATGCAGACACAGACCCAGCTCCCTGTCTGATGCCTCAGCCGACTTGGATGCGCTCCCGGCAGCAGAGTCTGCTCCCCCGGTGAAGCTGGTAAGGTTGCCTGCTTTTTAAGAGCGCTACCCCGACAGCCATTCAAATTTCTCACGTCCAAGTACGGCCCAGTGCGGCTACGGATACGAGTTTCCTGCAATTCAAAGGTTAGCAGCACGGTCTTCCAGAAGCCTGAACGATGGCCGAAGAGGTGTTTGGGTGCACTTGCCCCATCGCTAATCTGCGCCTTAGCTCGGCAGTCTCGCAGCATGAGAGACGGACGCGACATTTATGGGGTCAAGGCTTGAAGGTTTAGGCTTCGGGATGCTTTGCTTCACTGATCTTCACGGAGTGAGTACAGGATTAGCTGGGCCTCCAGCTATCATAGACTCTAGGTCATGAAGGGCGCTGTGCACGCCGGACCTCTGCACGCGTCCAAAATCCCTCAGAATCCAATCATTCCATGCGCAACGAGGGCGAGACCAGCGCTGCTCGCTCAATGACGGGATGGCCTTCAGAGAGGCTACCCATGAGGTCCAAAGACAGGAAGTTGTTCAGGACGGCCGTCTGCCGTACGGCCGGTTAGTGTCTCCCGTCGCGGGCTGAGGCCGCTGACAGAAGCCACCGGTGCCTTGATGTCAGGTTCGGGGCGGCTCGGCCTCAGCTGCACGGTCCCTGGACATGAAAGGAGACTACACTGGCTTCCAGGTCTCCCACGCCACGGCCACGGCAACGGGGGTCACATACGGAGCCTCACACCCAAGGCTCGCTCCCTGCAGAACCAAGTTCCAGGGCGTTGCACCGAAACACACGGAACGGCCTCCTCTTGGTCTTCGTCGGAGGATGTATCTGCAGTCCACCACCCAGGACCCTTGAGGGAAATACTGTCACATCATTCACTTGAAGCAGACATGCAAGAGTGGGCTGTTCGTCGCGCCTCCTTGCGAACTGGCTTTTGGCGGGGTCGCCTGGGCCTATAGATCAGCAGGAGCGGGGGCTGTGGGAGAGGCGTGCAACAAATGGCAGGTCCAACCAGGTTTGGTACAAGCTGGCACTTCGGGGCGGCTCGGGAGTACTTCTGAACTCGATATAACTCGATGATGCATCAATCGAGGCGCAACCAGCCCTTTTGGCGAGATCCATGCTGAGCTCAGCCCAAGGCCAAGACCTTTCTTTGGCCAGGAGATGTGTCCCGGTGTTCGGGAGTCCTCGGTCAGGCCCAAAGCCATGTCTTTGTGGCTTCTCTCACGGGAACATGAAAACATGTCAAGGCCGACACGCTGGGACGGAAGGGCGCTCGAGCTTTGCGTGCTGAACCCTTCCTGATCGCTTGACAGCTTCCCCGTGGCCCTGCGTTCTGGCATGTTCTGGCAAATACTGTCTGATCTGGTCTGTCCAAAAACACAACGGCCACTTGCCGCAGCCAGTCCAGCATGAGACCGCGACCGGCATGTATGGCAGGGAGGACGATCTTTGCATCCTGTGCGAACCCTTCGATCCCAAACTCGGAGTGACTCCGAAAGAGCACGGGTTGTGCCTGGCAGATGGAGAGCCCTCTTGGCCGCCTCCTGCTCTGCGCCCTGAGTTCACGGAGCGGCTCAAAGTTCTCGGTGCTCCGATCGTCCCGTGCAAACACGCACAGCGGCCTGCATTCTCTCTGGCAGGCGGCACAAATCCAGCCTGAGGACCGCAGTGCTCGTTGCATGTTGCATGGAACTTGCTGTGATATATGATATGTGATGTGTGTGTATATATATATATAGATATACAAATATATGTGTGTATATATATAATGTATAATGTATGTATGTATGTATTGTGCATGGGCAGCGCGCAGGCCCCAGGCAGCTCAAGAGTCCGAGAGCTCGGCCGCTTCAAAGCCTCTTGGACGGGCCAGCGCTTGAGCCGTCCGAGGTCTCGGAAGCAAACCCAAGCATTCTGCACATTCCAAACAGAAACGGATGAACTTCGTCGTTGTACGCCGGAATTGCTGTGCACCCCACTCTGTTCGCCATGATGTGGCTTTGCCTTTGTCGTTCAGAGGAGTCTATGGAGTGTGGAAACGTACACGCACGGCCCCATACACGTAAGGGAACTTTTCCCCGACTGGGCCATGCACTGGCACAAAGGCGAGCACCCTTGCCCCGCATATTGACATTGGGTCGACCTGGCGCCACTCCATGACGTGGCTACATGAAACGCTGGCGAAAAGAGACAGCGAATGTAGCATTTTTCCGTCGACACTGCCGGAGCTGGAGTTCGCAAAGTCTGACACTACTTGAACGAATCTCACTGGATCTTCCTCATGGGCGACGTGTCCGCAACCCTGAGGGCAATCGCTTTTTGCAAGCTGACTTAACGATCATAGACTCATAGACCAATGCAAACCCCCACATGTGCCTGGATCGTCTGCAGCTTACATCCCAGCAGCTCGGACAAGCGTGTGCTGTTCCCAAGCGGAACCACCCGGTCCTACTTGAAGCGACAGTCCAGACGAAGCTCTTCGCCCAAGGGCAAGAAAGGACGACATCAGCCCATGTATGCCCTTCGGATCTGCAAGGAGCTGCAGCGGGTCCTTGCCCCCACTTACGATCAGCACACGAAGCTTGCGAGCTTTGCATGCCTCGGTCAGGATGAGCAGGTCGCGACCCGCCACTCTTCCCGCTTCGACATGATCAACGAAGGTTGAACTCTTCGCCATGATTTCCAAGACAAGACAAACCCTGCTGGGCCCTTGCTAAGTCCTCCCCCGTTGTGCCCAGGAGCATCGACCAGCCGCTGCAGCACCAAACCATCCTGGCACTCTCTCCCACCACAGCTGAGAAGAACAGGCTCCGGCGGGTTCGGGTCGCCCATCCTCGCTGATGGAGAGCAGCCGCACTGACACGAAGTTTGCCAACCCCAGAGCCCACCCCTCGCAGAGGCTTGGCCAACCTGGGACTGGGAAGACAAGGCTTGTGCAATTGCAATTGGACCGGCTGCAGTTGTGTACTGTGTATCGCATGGTCTCCCAAATCTCGCCGATAAGAACCAAGCGGTACAGGAGGACCTGCTTGTCCAAACGTTCCGCACCCATGTCAGCGTAGGCAGATGCCAATCCACTGCGCCAGAAAAGCCTGTTCAGGAGGGATCGTTCAGAATCGCGAAACTCACAGCTGCAAGCACGCTCACCCACCTGTTGTATGTAAGACCTGGGAGTTGGAGCACGAAGCGCAGGAAGAGGCGCAGCAGTCTCAAGCCCAGGACTGCAACCTGGGTGCGTCATTTTCTGACCTCACATCTGCCCTTCATCTGCGCCTCCCTGCGCTGACTCTGCTCCGAGCCGCACGTCCAAGTCTTCTAGTTGTTGAATCGCTGGACGGCTTCACCAGAAACGCGGGGCTCTCCTGAAGACGGGCGCTTGGGCTCTCAAACTTGTAGCAAAGGCCCCGCCATCAGAAGCGAGCAATTTCTGGTTTCCAATACCAGGTTTCCAAAACCAAGGTAACGGAACCGGGATCTCTGTCTGCCCTGGCCACTGCGACCGCGGATGCCGTGATAGCCTCGGCCACTGCACGTAACCCGTAACTCCCTCCAAGGACAGAAAGAAGCAGGATGAGGCGCTCCCATGGAGTGGCCGATGATCAGGGAGTTCCTTTGAAGCTCGCATTCCCTGTCCAGCAATGTGCCAGCCAGGATGGCGTTGCCAGGGAGTGTGTACATTTGGGGCGCGGAGAGGTTGCCCAAAGTCGTCTGGTCCCCTGTCCGGAAGGACATCCCGCGTCTGAAGACGAGATTGGGCCTCTCTGTCAGCCCGAAGCCAACTTGGTCCGGACACAGCACCACGGAGGCCAAGCCCGACTTTAGGAACAGGGGCAGCACCTCCTCGTAGGAAGTCCCATTCGCACCGAAGCCATGGCAACAGAGCATCGCCGCCTTGGAGACATCGGCCTCTTTCTCGGACTCTGACTGCAGCAGATGAAGCGCTAGCTTCTCCAGTCTCACAATCCTGCTCAAAGAGGATGGGAGAATGCTCGACGGCTTTTGAAGCTCTGGCTTTGCGACAGTCATCTTCCACAACACCCCAAGTAGTAGAAGAGTGGCCCAGAAAGATCCACCGAGCCAAATGATGCTCAGGCAGCACAGCAGCCTTGGAAATCCGAGTTTTGCCTCTTAACCCTCGCAGGCACCAAGTTGACATCTTGAAGAAAAAAGCCTGCCCTGCCGACAGGTTGCATCCTGACATGCTGCCTTGCCGACATCAGTGTCCCAGCGGCAGAGCGCCACGGCCCCGGCGTCTTTGCCAGAAGCCACACAAAAGCAATCGAAGCCTTGGCAAAGCGCAGGGCATGCCCGTTACATCAAGCTGCTGTTGATGACCCAAAGTGCGAGGCACGCCAACTCGCTTTGCAAACCAAGCGTCGACCGTGACTGACGCCCACTCCGCCCGCTGAAGCTTGCGATAGCCAAATGCTCCGACCAACTGCCCGTCATGTGGACGAACTGCGGAGTCTCCTCGGACCGAGCACTACCGAGGACATGAGGCACGGCAACAGCGCTCTCCGGACCACGATTTCTGCTTGCCCGCCTGCAGCGACGGCGAGTCGCCAGGAGAGGCGCCGAGGCCTTGGCCTCGGCGCCGGGCCTGCGAAGCTCTGGAGCCGCAGTCCCTGGGAAGCCCACGCCGGCGCGGCCGTGGCACCTGAGCCTAGGACCAGGCCTACCAAATTCATGCTGAGGTTGAGTTGAGCCAAAGTGCTGCAAAGCATGACCAGTCAAAAAGGATGGCGGCAGCCGAGGATGCAGAACGACGCAGACAAACGAAAACGCCCACGCCTGAATGAGTTGGCGCCCACGAGTTCCGCAGCCTACCAGGCTTAGACCCCACACCATCCCCCTACCCGCGCAGGCAGACCGCTGGCCTCTCCGAGTCTTTGAGGACCTCCTCTCCCATGTGGATCAAGCTCTGCATGGCGGACCTAAGGATCCTAAAGATTCCACCAAAAGCCTCGGCTCAGTGCAGCCCAGCCCTGGCCTGGATCTGCCCGGCAAGGACTGCGAGCGCCCGGGAGGCCTGCGACGGGACACAGCGCGGGGGATTTCTGCGCAGGGACGGCGGGATGCGGAAAATTCCGGCGATCAACGGAATCATACCAATTATTCACACGGAAGGGACTCCTCGCACCACTCGAGCCAAAGGAACTCATCGCAGGGTGCTCACGGCTCAAGCTTGATTTCCAGCCGCAACAAATCTGGACTAAAAAGATCACACGCAACAAAAAACACTAGAAGAGAGATACGTGTAATCATGCAAATGTTCTGCTGAGACCGCGGCTGAGAGGCCAATCTTTGGCAGAACACGTCTATGACATGAGACTCCTCCCAGGTGCCGAACAAAACAGCTTCTTCTTGCCCTCGTCGCTAGCAAGTCGACAGTTCGCTCGGTCGCTGTGCACGAAACGCAGGAAAAGATACTGTTCGCCGAAAAGTGTCAACGAGTGCTGTGGCGCCTGGGCTGGACGCCTTGGAGCTCTGCGCGCCCAAGCGTTCTGACTGTCGCTGGCCACTGCCAAGCCTCGGATCACACACGGCAGTTTGTCGGTTCTGGTCACCTGGCTGCTCTTTCGGCCCGCACTGGCCCTGAAATCGGCCACGGCCGGAGGCATGTCCTGGCCAAGACAGAAAATTGAGGGCCATGCTGCTACAGCAAACAACCATCAGCAACTGCAAGGTCCGCTGAGTGTGCCTTCTTCACGTGGAGCTCTTTCGGACGGGCGGAGCTGCCCACCTAAGCCCAAGACGCTTAAAGCAGAAAAGATACGACCCCTCCAGAAGCCTTTTGCGATTCCTTTCTTGGTCGCTGATTGCGGCCAGGTGGCACTGCCCCATGCAAGCGCATCTGGCAGGGGCGCATCTTTCCCCTCGTTGCCATGGCTCAACCTCAGATATCTTGAGACACCTCACTCCATATACATATACTCATATACATGCGCATGTACATATACTATACTTCGAAAAGCCGGCTACCATGTAGAGAGAGAGAGAAACACCGATATGAATAGTGACGTAGCGGTCGAAAGTCCATTCCAATATCTGTGTGCTTTCGTCTGTTTATGCATGATTTTATTCAGTGTAGCTTGTCTGTGTATTTGTACTTGCCCTTGTGTCGATCTGTTTTCTTGTTTGCTACTTATTTACTTCCAGTAGTTCATCTATGCATCCAGAGTTGTACATATTATGGTGATCACTTTACTTAGTTCAGAGGTATACATGCTTGGATGGAGATAGACATGTGACACCGCAACAGTAAAGCCAATCAGAGCAATCATGGCCATCATGGGCCCCGCCGGCTCTTCCTTGTTTAGCTCCGCAGATGAAGCATTAGGTGCCCTGCGGTCCGAGTGCCCGAGCAAGAACAGCAGAATGCGAACGTCCAGCAGCAATGCCTACCGGCCAATGCCTGGGAAAGACTTACGCAATGCAGCGGACACGCCGTTGATATCTGAAACTTCCGACATGCCCCATGAACCCAAGAAGCGCGGCTCCTCGCAGGCACAGAAGAGCTCCGATTTCCGGGACAGGCTGAGAAGCGTGCACGGAAGGTGGAGAGAAATCGGCCAACGACTGGGGAAACCAGCGCCTCGCAGCAGTCGGGTCATCCTGAAGCCCGAAACCCAGCAAAATTGCAGTGGGCGGCCTGGGCACAATGTCTTCCGCGCGTTCTCCGAAGGTCCGGCCGCATCTTAGCCGCAGTGAACGAAACATGAGCCTTTAGGATATTTACAGGGACCTATGATAGGGTTACGTAGGGTTCCTTTGAAGGAATCCTTTATAGAGACCTGATGGAGGAAAAGACAAGGACGGCGTCCGAACATCAGACCCCCGAACCGATTGGCAGCCGCATTCGGTGGTGAGCCCGCACGTAACCCATCTCAATGTGGTATTGAACGGAGGAAACGGCACCTGCCTTACTGTTGTCATTACGCCCTCGTCAGTGGTCCAGACATGCTTTTAAAAACACGGCCGAGACAGGCACGCGCACACACACACACACACAAGGACGAAGAGGCCTTCGACGCTCTCCGCTGCCAACACGGTGGACATTCCATCGACACGGGAGACTGGACGAGAGACTCAGACATAAAGGCATAAGTCCGCTTGTGTCTGCTTGTAACAACAGCAATTTCACTGCCTGCTGGACCTCCATTACGACTCGACTACAGCGACAGTGCGGTGAACTAATTGACATGCTTTGCAGGATGTGGGACGAGCTCCGAGGTGCGTGCTGCCCTCGAGCAGCAGAGCCCCACCTGAGACTCGGAGGCTCGCATGCGTGGTCGCTAGCTCCTCCCATCCGAGGATCTCACGCCCAGACCACCCTTCTGTCGTGACCTGCGAGGTCCCACTGACACGCAGTGCAGCAGTGCTCGCTCTCTCTGTGCCTGGCGGTCGCGTGAGGCAGATCACATGATGAGCACCGCACCTGGGTGACTCGGCGAGTCCGGAACAGATTCTGCACGCTTTCTGTGAGGCGAGGCTCCTGAGGCTCCCTGAGGCTCCCTGAGGCTCCCTGAGGCTCCCTGAGGCTCCCTGAGGCTCCCTGCTCCAGCCCTTCCACGGCCTCGATGCCATGGGTGCCACGAGTTCTCGAGGCGCTCCCACCCAGCAAAGCAAAGTCGACGATCCTCGGCCTCTGCGATTGTGTCTCCCGAAGCATCCGCCGAGGCCGGCTGAGCTGCTTGCGTGAGGATCTGCGAAGATGCCTCCATCTCACCTGCGGGATGAGGCAGCAACTTCAGAAAGCCGCAGCAAGCGGCCATCATTCTGGGGACAGTACCAATGCCCAGCTGACCGTATTGGTTGCCCCCACACGACCACACACGAACCTCTGCTAAAAGCAAACCCGTGCTGGCACGAAGAAGTCGAAGGAGAAACTGCGCGCAATATCCGAGGCCAGGGCTCCTGATCCCGCCACAGCAACCCTGGTGGGAGCTGTCCTTGGAACACTTGTCCATTCGAACACTGTTGTAGATTTTCCTCGTTCGCGACTACCAACTGCCCTTTGCGGTTGAGGCAAGCCGCACGAAGACTGTGAAGTTCGCACCACAACTGGCATGCCTCATGACAAATTTGAGGGGGGGAGAGGTCGAGCCCTTCGTCTGCTTGCCAGAGTCCGAGACGATGCTTATCTTCAACCGCTTGCAGCAAGCCTTGCAATAACCCCCTTCAATAAACTTCACCTTACGACTCCAGCCCTGAGCCCCCTGTCCGAAGCATCCGGAAGTCCATGAGACTCTCAACTCCATATCCCAGATCCTACGCCACATGTGCATGCAGTATGTCGAGGCTTCTTGGCTTGAAGGTGAGCACGTCTACCCTTGAAACTCGACAGCAAAAAAACACTCCGGGACGTCTGAGACTCCGTCAGCACGCTGAGGCCGTTGAAGGCCTAACGGAAAAAACTTGGATGTACCGTAGATCTCTTAGCTGCACAGGTTACTGTCAGGATCCATTAGGGTTCTGATAAGGGTAAGGTATAATAAGATGATTGTTTTACAGGGAAAAAGGAAAAAAGACCAAGGACTCTTCGAAACACGAATCCCAGAATCCCTGCGAAGAATCCGCCTGAATCTGCACGGGCAGCCGCTGGTGGTCTCAGCAGGAGCACGGGAATCGGACTGTTGAGTGCTATCCAGATCACAATGAGTGACTCAGCCGCTCAGCTCGTCACGTTTGGCTGGTGTTTAACGCAATCGAAGCTCCCATAATGGCAACACTTCAAGTAAGCCCGTCTAGCAAAATCCTTGCAATCACCCTCCAAGCAGTAGCTGTACGCGCTAAGAGAATCCTAGAGACTCCTTCCTTGAAGAGAGATTATTTCAGAACCCCCCCCCCCCATCCCCCCAAATCCCCCCCCTGCCGTGCCTGTGCTCCCCAGGCCAAGCCGGCCGGCCCCGCCGTGGCCCCAGCTGAAGGCTCCGCCTTTGCCCCAAGCCTGGGCCAAAGAGGAGGAGCTAAGAGAAAGGGGGGGAGGGGGGGGGGGGGCCTTTTTCTTTCTGTTGTTGGGTTTAGTTTAGGGCTCGCTGCAGGGTTATACTAATTTACTAATTTACTAATAAGGAGCTCCTAGAAGGTTGACTCTAGGCATGGGTCATTTTAAACGGGATCCGGGCTTCGGGGTTGATGGCTTCGGGCTTGGGGGCTACGAGGAGCAAAGGGGAAGGAACTCTTCGAGCACGGCCCTAAACTTAAGCTGCGCAGCAGTACGGCAAACATCGCAGAATCGCGGAGCCCATGCCGGGACTGTGACAACAGAGTGGCAAGCACCCGCTGCCACGCCGATGGCTCCTCCGACTCGAGAAAGACCATAAAAACAACGAGTGACAGTGACATTATCAAAGCTTGGACTAACACCTTCCCTGGGTCTTCCTGAGTATGGGAGCCTGAGTTTTTCAGGATTCACCTACAACTGTTACCTGCTACCTGTAAATTAAGGAAGGCATCAGAGTACTTCTGCAACCCGCGATCTGCCGTCCCGTACAAACATGTGGGAACTCCGTGGCGCCTCTGCTGGCTTCTGCGATGGCAACCTGGCACAGAAGATTTAGACTTGGCCCCACAGACAGATAACTGCGCACGATTCAAGATGAGTTGAGAGTTTAAAGTCAACAGTTGGGAAGTCGGGCTGGAATTGCGTAGACTGAATGTGCGCAGGTGTTGTTTGGCTGGCCTGGCCGGTTCCACAGCCGGAACACTGGCCGTAGTCGTCCTCACCGATGGCGAACACTGAACCTGCCTGCAGCTCCGTGCTGAGTCAGCACTTCGACGCCATAAATGATGTCCAAGAAATCACTGCCTTGGTCAGCAATAGCACGTGCCGCCAGCCGGCCGCAATTCGGAGAACCTCCATCAAGGTGACTCATCCAAAGCTCCATGGCTCAAAACCGCTAACACAAGGAAAACCAGGAGACAAAATGATGCCTTTGTCACTGTCAGAGTTTCCCGGGCCTGGAGCTCCAAACCTCAGCTTCCCAGAAGCAGGAAGGGGCGAGGTGGCACTAAGACACGTCCGGATCTGCACGAGCTGGGGAGCCCGCTCCGCCTGGGACAACCTCGGAGTACCAGTAGCTCAAACGGGGTCTTCAGCTAAACCAAGCTTCTTGCACCGAATATGAGTCTGGATGTGGAGCACGCATGTCTCATGCACTGATAAGCCGCGAACGGCACTTTAGAGGAAGCTGTGAAAGCTCGGGTGCGAAACGACCCCAAGATCACGTGACCCCAAGCCTCTCAGTCTCGGCCGAACCCAGAAGCCCAGCAAGTGCTGCCCGGTGACCCCAAAGGTGCCGCAGCGTGCAGGTGTCACTGCCCAGGGATCGCAGCTGACCATACAGGAACACCTGTCTGGGAACGTCAACCAACTTTCGAATCTTCGCAAAGGAATCGCGATCTTAGGCAGGAAGCCTCCCCGATGTCGCTGAGGATGTACGAGTTGGAGCCACCAGCAGCAATCGCCTGGTCAAGTATGTCTATCCACCTACCTGCATACATACAGTACAAACACCCACTTTGGCTTGGCACGAGTACCTGCGGCTGGCAACAGACAGGATCTGACAATGAAAAGACAGAAGAGCAGGACCTGATATGAAAACAGATTTTGGTGCAAAAGCATGCCAGACACCAGGAATGGCATGCAAAAATGGATGATCCGTTCAGGTAGGGTTCTGCACCACTGTGCCAGACACACGGAATGGCACACCAAATGATATGAAAAGAGTAGAGTGCATCCCCCAGCTGCCCTCACTGCTGCACAGGGCGGATGCGTGCAGGTACGTTTTCCTGGAGTGTGGAGGGGAGCTTCGTTGGACGGAGCCCCTCTGCACTCCCTGTCCCCCAGCAGCAAGAAATGCTCACCATGTCCAGGCGTATACACACAGATACACACGCATAACTCGCATATCACCTGTCGATCGAAAAATCCTGTGTCGCTTCTCCAGCCTACAGAGATTCCACGCGGCTCCGTGAGGCGCTGGCCAAGGGGCATAGTGTCTCTTGCGTCTCGGAAGCACCTGAAAGCATCTGGCAGGTTGTGCTCTCAGCTAGCTGCCTCATGACTCATGACCTCTGCAGTGCAACTTCGGCGGCCATCTGTTGCACCATTCGCGACATGCAGTGGGAGATGCGTTCTTAATTCGCAGCACTGCGATTCCATACAAACATCTTTGTGCTTCATCAAGTGTGTTGATGAGCATCTTTGCTGGTATAAGGCTGGGCCTCTGCATTGCAGCGGCCCAGCTCTGATTTCAACTGGCACCTCCATGAGTCCAAGAGTTTGTCGCTGACCAGGCGTTCTGAGTCTACCTGGGTATGTCCGGTGATCATGAAGGCGCCCGAGCAGCGCTGGTGCTGATTTCAAGAGCATCAGTCAGACGCGGACGTGACCATGACCGAACTCGGCAAAACTATGAGAAAAGTCGGCAGCTGAGCGATTCACAGCTGAGGTGCAGCAATCAAGAGAGCCGGACAAAAGCCGGGTACAGCAGGCGAAGCCTGCTTGCTGCTTCAAATGGACATGCGACGAAGACATACCCTCATGAGCCTTAGCCAAGCTGAGCGAAGAAGCTAAGTATCTTGTTGTGATTTGCTATACAATTCGCACTGTCCCAAGTCTGTTATCTGTCATCTTGGGCGCCAACAGCCAAAAGACTGAGGTCTGGGACTCTATCGCTCCCGACTTCACATTTTGACCTGGCGACGAGCTATCACCTCGAATTGTGAAAGGGAGCACACAAGTTGGCGCGCCCGGAAATGCCACGGACTGGGACGATTTATGCGCTGCCACAACTTCCCTGGGTCTCAAGTATGGCTGTGCGAAGTCTTTGAGTACACCTAACTGGTGAATTATGAGCGACTGGAATTGATTCAGGAGCGTCAGACCGATTTATGCCTTTCCACGCCGCTGACATGAAACCACTCAGCAAGACTTGGGCGGGATCATGACCGACTTCGGCAAAACTTTCATTGATCGCTTGCAGCACGGCGATCAATGGTACCCGACAGAAGCCGGGTGAAGAACAAGCCTGCTTGCTGCTTCAAAAGAAGGGGCAGGCGTCGACGACTGGCAGCGACTAGCACTTACGTCTTACGTCCATGTGCTGTGCCCTTGCCACGTCTTACATGCGAAATTGTGAGAGAGACAGAGAGCACAGCCCAACACAGCCTTCGATGCCTGTCCCTAAGTCTGTTATCTCATCTACATTGTGGCAACAGCCAAAGCCAATGGAATGAGGTCTGGGGCGGCAAGCGCTCCTCACTCCACATCCTGGCATGGCGTGAGCTATGATCTCGAATTGTGCAAGGCTATGCGTGGCACTGTCTGGCACACAAGGTAAGTTTCCCTGCGTGCCGAAGTGCTGTAGGGAAATCTGAATTCAGTTGGTACTTTTTCATAATATGCAGTTCTTCTGGTTCTTCGGGCCCGAGGCGAAGAGGTTGCGAGGTCCTCAAAACCTGCTTGTCCCAGGCCGTTCTCCGTTTTCACGCATCGCTAACACACTGCATCGTCAAGCGTCTCGCACGTTCTAGTGCTAGGGATCCTGTGCGCATCGCTGACTTGATTGCCATTGCCTTTGCATCACACCGGAGAAGTGTCACCTCATTGTCCTTCCCCAGTGCGTCACCCAAGACCTCGTTGGCGGACAGCCGACGGTCGCGACTGATGAGATGCTGTTCACGTACTGGAACTCCCGCCGTCTTGGCGATGAGTTTCTGGGCCTCTGCCACAGTCGCCGCCAGGTTCACAGACACCGTGCAGACAAGGCCCCCAAGGCCGACGATACGCAAAGATGCTTCCACCGATGCGTCTGCGGGTTGATGGGCGCCAGGCCGAACAGGCTCCACACCCGATCTCGCCTTGTGGCGACGAGCTCGAACCACCGGGGATGGCGACATTGCGAACAGAAGAGGGCCCCACGCTAACCACCGCTAACCCGAGAGACCCTGGCGATGGCGGCAAGCAGAGCAGCCAAGTGAAGCACGATCCAGTGCAGTCAAGCGCTCACCAGAGCCAGCGCTCCAGGACCCCAGGACTCCGGGGCCATGACACTCCAGGGCTGTGGGAATCGGATTGATAGCTCCCGAGGCCGTGTCGACTTCACCCTGCACGTCACTCTCGAAAGACCCTGCCTACACTGCAGACCGACCTATTCAGCCTCGGATGTTTCCGACCGCGATCCTGGGCCACATGCCAGGCTCTCCATCGCTTCGGGAGCAGAGCATTGCATGGCCTTGAAGAGAACGATCGGCTGCCTTGAACCTGCGTCCAGCACATGTCGGGCCATTCGGGCATCAAGTACTCACACGGCCCCCCCCCGTTGCTGCGCAGGCCTCGTCGATGTGCACTGCAATCCCCACCTCAACAGTGCTGCGGTGGCACGCTGCGAAGCACTCATCTGTCCTCGCCAAGGCTCTCACCGGTAGACCTTGCCTTTCACGAGTGCCAGGGAGTGGTCGTTCCCAAGTGCGACAGAGGACACCTCTGCCTTCCCGGAGATTTCTTGATGGAAGTTTCACGGATCTTTCAAGGCTTTGCCTCCTCCCCGCAAGCCTCGAGGAAGCTAACAGGAAGTGCCTGGCCAGTGTGCTGGCTGGAACATCGTACTTACACAAGGCTACAAGTCCTTCGTTCAAGCTCACGCACCTCTGGTCGGCAAGAAAGATCATCGGCGCGATCCTGGGATACTCGACAGTCCAAAAATGTTAGACGCAGAAGAACGAGACTGAAAGTGTCTTTCAACCAGCATCAGTCCCAGCCCCGAAACCATGCCCGAGTCCAATGTCGAAGGCCCTGCGGCTCTGAGATCGCCGAGGCCTTGACATATCCGAGTTCACCAAGTGTGCCGCAGCCGAAAGTAAAGAGCCTTCAAGGCGAGGCTACGCCCAAAACGCTTCGCACAACCCCACAACACGCCCACTGCCTGGTTCCCGGAGCCGGATTCACGCTGGCGCTCATCCGATCGGCCGGTAGCATCTGAGCACGTGATGCTATGCGACACTGCGCGGACTGCTAGGATGCCCTCCTATTAGTTCATCAAACCGAGGCGAGCCGAAAGCTTGGACCCCGGTGGAACCGACGCTCTGACTCAGGCGAGCTTCCGCGCGGCCACAGATCCGTCCGCTCCATGGCTCGAACGCACGCTCTGCCTAAACACTTTTCTAACATCCGACCTGACGGTGATGTACAATCATGACTGGTAAAAAGGGGCCCATGATGACCCATTTTCGGCTGCCCGCAAATGCAACGGCGGTCATAGAAAGCACAAGCCAAATGAATGAATCGAGACCAGAACGCCTTGGAGGCGAGGTCTCTTCTCACGTCAGACTTAAAACAGAGACGTGCCTGTGGCCACAAAGAAAGCTAGCGCGTGAGCGGCGCTCTTGTGGGCCCTGCAGCACGGCTCCGCGTCCACTCCCCTCGAATGCGCAGGACTTGAGGCGCCCAGCATCTCCAAGCCGATGTTGACCAGCACCTTGTAGTGCGCCTGACCAAACGGAAAGTGCCTCCTCCTCCAGGAGCCGTGCGAGCCGTGAGCCGCCCCGTAAGCCTCATCTTCGAAGACGGGCTGCCTTGGGACGAAGAAGGGCTCGCAGGTGGCCGTGGGGTCTTCGCCCACCTCACCTGAGCTCCGTTGGCTTATGTGGCTTCTTGATTTATGACCTTTACGGGTCTCTGCATGACATTCCAACAAACCTGCCTTGCACGCGAGCGAGCCTCTGGAACTCCTGGGCAACTGCCACATGTCCGAGCACAAATGTGTCTGCAGTGGCTTGTGCACGTCGGGCTGTTGTGATGCAGCGTACCGTCGTTGGCGGAACTGCTTTAGGTTTTTCCATGTACCTGATCTCTAGACCCACAGCGGATCTGAGATCTTCCAAGCGGCTTACACCCGACACCGAGAGTCGCCACACTCGACTCTATTTGCCGCCGCATGCTGGCGACAGCATACTGAGCACTTCGTAACTCTTGCCTCAAGAATAAACGGGTACCTCCCGTCATCAGAGTGCAGTTTAGTGAGTTAGTGAGTCGCCGTGATTCGCCTGTCCTCAACGGAATTGATCCGTGATGTCACCTCGGGCGTCTTCAACGCAAAGGTGCGAAGGGCCTGGCCCACGAGACGGCATGGAGACGGTCACGAGGGGTGCAGCACACGAACAGAGCAAAGAGCCGCCTCGCGTGTGGAGACGTCGCTGCACAAGTCCAGGGGTGTGGCCCCACGCTTGTTCTGAACGTGCGGATTGATCTGGGCCTGGTGAGAGGCTGTGCGGTCGCGACAACGTCACACGATACGTACATGCGTACATACATTACATTACATTACATTACATTACATTGCATTGCATTTCATTGCATTGCATTGCATTGCATTGCATCACATTGCCTTACATTACATTACATTATATTACATTCATGACAGACACGACACACATTAATACATACATACAAACAGACACACATACATACATACATACATACATACACATACATACATGTATGCATGCATGCATACATACATATATACATACATACATACATACATACATACATACATACATCTTTGCACATGTATATTTGCACTCCACGATGCTCACGCTCTGTACATACGCGTGCGTGTGCATGTATGCATGGTGTATGTGTATGTATGCGAGCCTCGCATGGCATGTACGATACATAGACTGTAAATTTGTTTAAACTTCGCATGATTCAGAAACATGACATTAGAGCCATATGAAATCAACACTGTAGTAAACAGACCCAAGCTGGTCGACAAATGACATTAACGTCCATTTCAAACTTCTGCTTACTGTACGAAATGCAAATTATATCACATGCCCCATGACACAATATGTGTATAAAATATGTGTATATATATATATAGATGTGCATATATGTATTTATATATATATATAGATATATATAGATGTATATATATATAATAATACGTGCGTGTGTGTGTGTGTGTTGACATATGGTTATATGTTGATATGTACACTGCCATCTCATATCACATTTATTAAATATTATTAACGCAATTTGGGTGATGTGAGATGGTAATTCGATAGCACAGACAAGATGCAGACATGACGATATGTCACGCATGAACAGCATATGGTGTGTCGTGTGCAAAGTCAAAAATACATGCACTCCACTGCAGATGCGTACACGCGGACCCGCTTGAATGTGGCTCATCTGCCTGAAGGAGCAGCTGTGTCAGCTCACGGCCTCGGACCGCACCGCCACTGCTGTGTGCCATTACATTATCATTGTCGGTTGTAGCCGCTAAAGCCATAGCGCAGGACGACGCACCGACGGCACAACTCTGAATCTGACACGGACGGATACCGGCCTAAATGGGGTTTGAAGCATTGGATGGCTTCGTGCTGAGCCTTGGGCGCCCCATCATCGCTGCCACGTGGAGAGGCCTTGCTACTCAACTTGTTGCAGAGTCTCGGAAGCGAGGCTCTGAACACAGAAAAATTCTGCCTCAAAAGAAGGCATCCTGGCAAGCAAGACGGCGGACCACACCCGAGAATTTCGACGTGGTCCCGCTTACCGTGAAGTTGTTGTGCGCATGTGCTTGCTTCTTGCATTTAGCTTACGAAGGCTGCTCTCAAGAGAGGCTCGAGCTGATGTCGCAGACTGTCTCTCTGAGTGGGTAAATTTAGGGATCCAGCGTCCAACCTGCTGAATCGGTTGCATCCAGCGGCAGCTCCCGTCGGAGCAGCTCCTCCGGCCGTTGATGAAAACCCGAAGCTCAATGAAGCTCATAAGAAGGAGAGGAAGATACAGTCATCATCAGTCATCCTCATCATCGTCACAATCACTCGATGGCTAAAGCTGTCTAGGTTGCAACCGCAGGATGGCTCCGGCAAGTTTTACACCATGCATCCGCCTATCACTTGGAGAAACCAGCCCTGTGATGCCCTGTCTCTTCACGCCCGGCACACTTCATGGCACCAAGGGTACAAGGTCTTGCCAGGCATTCAAAGCCCCGAGCCCCGATGGCCTGCGCCACCAGAAAGCTTCCGCTTCGGCAGGCCGCGTGTAGCAAAGTGGTTCCATTTCGATCGCGCGCCTGTGGCATGAGGCAGAAAGCGTGTGGAAAGCATGAGACGAGGTCACCCGCTGCCCCTCCTTGGCGTTGGCACCCAACAGCATCAGCCAGCGGAGGGCGACCAGATTGGAAGTGCCAGCAAAGATCAACCCCTTCGCAAGAGGCAGCAGGGCAAGCCTCTTGGGTTAAACAGCCCTGCAGTCGTGCAAGCTTCTCGAGGCATATGGCCTCCTGGTCCCGAGGTGGAAGCCCAAGCAGGGTTTCTTGGAAGACAGCACCTGCCGGATCACACCTTGGCATTGCCAACATTGTAGCTATGAGCTCAGATTCGTAGGTAGACTCGAAGACAGCTGCCCTTCTTTTCAGCGTTTGTTAGCCGCAGAATGAACGGTGTCGGAAGTCGGAACCCAGTGATGCTGTGGAACCGTCTTCTGCAAGCAGAGAGACGCGTGCACATGCCATGTTCCCAGGCTGTTTAGGCTCGGGTTCGTGTGCGCGCATCAAGCTTGCGCCAGAAGCTGCGGCGTCCACGAGCCCAGCCTTTCGTTGAGCCCCCGGCTCCGGCTCATCGGCCTCGCGGCTCCTGAGGGCTTCCGAGCGAGAGCTCAGCAAACCTCGATACCCCAGCTTTTACCCGGCCTGGTCTCGAAGTGCAGTCGCGCACACTCGTCCACGCACGACCTGGCTCAGACACGACTAAGGCACAGCTTGGATTGGATCTTGCATTGGCTCAGCCGTACCTTTCCATCGACTCTAAGCATGACAAATCTGGGAGGCAAGGGAAGCGTCCTGCAATGAAGGCATGATTAAGGTGAGCTGGCGCCACTGCGGGGCGCCGCCGCACATCACTCGATTGCCCATCGGCCCTGCAACACCGGAGGCGAAAACTGTGTCTACCACCGTTGTCCAATGCATCGGTTTCTTCGTGCTTCGGGGTGTCAACACAACTGAGAAACAAGACATCTTGCGGCTCTCAAAGTTCGGCATATTAAGATGGAGAACTAGTTGTATCCCTGACGCCGACCTGCAAAGCAGCATCAGGCTACTGCGGGATGGAGGCAGCAGTCCATGACACGTGCTGCACGGCGCACAGAGACGAAGGCTAAGTCGTTAAGATCAGTGAAGTGAGGTTCGGGCTTGAGGTGACTGTGAGATATTGTGGGACTCCGGGGCTGTGTTGTAGCAATGTCGCAGTTGCTGAGTGTGTTGAGTACACCCGACTACGGGCTAGGCGGTTTCTGCAAGCGTCGTGCGACTGTCACTGTGTGGTGCAGCTTTGAAAGTCTTGTCGCCCCGGGGCTTTGTTGTCGAGCAGAGCCAAGGTCGGCAGCCAGAGCTGTCCCAACAGACATGCTTAGTCGGGTGCTGCCATTGATCCCAAGTGCACGGCAAATCTTCAACAGCTGGAGGCATGGCATTTTCTCATCTGGGTGAAGAGCGGTCGCGGTCGCCGCCAAACTTGTCGACCCTCTGGGACTTCAGGCCCCGAAACACTGCAAAGTTTGAAGTGCACTAGAGGGTCAGTGCATGGCGGTCATCGACTGAGGAAGAGTCTGCCACTGCAAAGAGAACAGCGATGAGCAATGAAGGTGTACTTCGGTGTCAAGGGCGGTTTTCCACGAAGATTCCTGCGGCGCCATTCTGAAGAGCACAGTCCTGCAAGGCCCGGCTGCACACAAGGTCAAGCACAACTGGACTGTGTATTCCTGTAAGCAGCATGCTGGAACGGCAGCAAGCACTACTCGGGTGTCCAGGATGGAGGGATTGTACTGCAACTCGCGCTCCCAGTCGTCGGAGACGTCCTTCGCACGGACCCTTCCCACTCTATGGAGCTCCAGCGTGGAAGCTCAGAGCGCTCCGCTCAGACGGCTCCCGAGCGCGAGCTCCTGGAGTTCCAGGACGCCGATGGCCGAGCCCGGCTCGCCTCCGACGCCCATGGGCAAATCGCAGCAGCGGTACCTCCAAAGCAGCGGAGCATTCCGGAGAATCGCCATCGCCGAACATCACCGAGGTTGAGGCCGTGGGCCGTAGCTGATGCCGCCCACCTGCAGCCCCCGTGAAGGAGCCGACCCTCGTGCTGCTGGCTTTCCGAGTTCTGGGCCCTGAAGCTGAGGTAGAGGTAAGGCTTTGGACCGGTCCTGAGAAAAAAAACGAAAATGGACAGAAGCAGCGGAGCACAATACTGCAAGGTGGATACTGAGCTCTGGGCAATAGCTTGTTTTTCAAGCCCAAGCCCTGCACTGAAAGCATCGACTCAAGGCATCCAAACATTTCCACATTGACTCGGACTTGCCTGGACATCAGCGCCGGGAGGAGGCTTGGCTTTCTCACCAGGAACTGCCACATTGGCCCCTGGACACCAGGAGCTCAATTTCAGAGGTTCCTGGTGCCCGACGTGTCGAGGCTGCGGCCGTGCTCTTTGAGAAACTGGAGGTAGGTGGCTGGATCCCGAGAGATCACTTTCTGCATAGCTGCCTCAAGCTCCGGATCTGCAGTGCTCCGGATCTGCAGTCAACAGCTTCGATGGTTGTTTCTTGGGAGCTCCTCTGACGGCTTAGCAGCCCTAACGGAGACTCTCAGCATATACCATGTCCAGGTGAGTGCCGGTGAAAAGTTCAAGCCAAGACCCGTGCATCAACATCACTCTGCTTCAGTGCCATCCAGAAATCCTCCAGATTCTTGTTCGCATCGTCGAACTTCTCACCATCCTTCACCGTATTGTGAATCTCACCCTGCCACATCCAAAAAGCAGGCGTTCATGATGTTGACCTGCCTTCCTCTCCAGCTCGCGTGCAAGGTCTTGCAGGAGAAGCCTTACAGAGCAAATCGCCATTGCGATCTGCTTCTTGATGCTGCAGCTGCAGCGGTCATCAAGGTCTCCGCCCGAACATGCCCTGTTTGCTCACAAAAATGAACAGTATCTAGCCCTCTTCCCCGAACTCCTGGAAGACAGAAACTCAGACAGACGAAAGGCAAGCAGAATCAAGGCTGTACACAGCCCTTCTCGTACTAATGTCGCCAAGATACAATGCTTCTCGCCGATTGGGTGCCTTAGGGCAGACGTGGTTCAGCCAAAGAGAAACAGAGTCGGCGAGCCTTGTCGATCTTTCCCTTGGCCGCATAAAGCTGCGTCAGCGTCCGCTTCAGAGCCTTCAGAGTCTGGGTGTGCGCACACCGCCGGCTCGCAAGGGCACGTGGAGTCGCCACAGGCAGCTGACCCACCACCAAACATACGAGAATGCCAAATTTCAAAACTATCTCAGCAAATCTTGCCACACCTGGAAGACTCCAGCCAGCAAAACAACCCGGACACGAGTATCAAATTACACCATGCTGACCCCACGCCTTCTCCTCCAAGGCAAGGCCCTCCTTGCGCGCTAGCTCCAGGGCAGCCTGAACGGGCGAAGCACGGAGGGATCCCTCCTCAAAGCTTATGTATGCGAAGCACATCACCCTCGTAGTCAAAGGTTTCGGAGACTACGTCACAGCCAGGTGTACACAGACAGATAGCTCTGATGGTCTCTGCAGTTCTGATTTCTGAGGTCCTCTTTTCAAGGCGATGCCAGCTGAAATCGAAACTGGAAAGCCACGGAGACGCACGCAGCAAATGCCTGCGCGGTGTTGAGCGCGTAGTCGGGGAAAGGGGACCTCGGTACAAACAACCCATGCCTTGCAGCACCCTGCCGGCCAGCAGCCTTCTTCCGGAAGCCAAGGAACATGGTAGCCAGCTTGTGCAGCATGAGAACCTGCTCATGGGCAGAAGTCGGGCACACAGGAGCACAGCTCCGGTACAGCCCCGCATGTGAAGCTGACGAGGCCTCGCCGCTCTTGTTGCCATCTGCCCGGAGCTTCTCGACCTTTCACGTCTCTATGCTCTGATGAATGCACGGAGGGAGCCCAAACTGCAGGCGTGGGAACATCTAAAGCCTAGAGGTTTCCCCATACCCTGATTGCGGGGTGGTAGACCCGGATGTTCAAGGTGGACTTTGCACCAAGAAAACGAAGGATACTGACACATTCATCTAAGTTGGATATTCAATGCATTCGTGCCGGTATGTCAAGAATGCTCGCAACTGACACGACTCTTCATCCCCAAGCATCAGGATGCAGAGCGCTCTCCTTTTTGGCGAGACTGCAGCACGACCTGGACGGTCTAGCTCCTCAAGGACACAAGAGGCAATGTTGAGGGCAGACAGAAAGGGGCGCGTAAGGTGGGTTTCTGCTTGGGCAGCGCTTACGGTGTGTATGTCGTGGCATATATATATATATATGCATACACATATCTGTCGGTATATAAACTATGTACACATGAACTTTTGCATGCATACATACATACGTGATGTATGTATGCATGCCTCCCCCTCTCTGTTCGAATATAGATACATATGGATACAGATACAGATAGAGATGCAGATGTAGATGTAGATGCGATATAGATATAGACATAGACATAGATAACGGATATAGATACAGGTATAAATATAGATATAGACATGGACATAGGACACAGAGAGAGATAGAGGCAGAGCTATAGATATGGATATGAATATAGATGTATACATAGACCTAGGATATAGATACAGATATAGTTACAGAGTTATAGAGACATAGAGATACTGAGATATAGAGATATAGACATATATATATATATACTGGTATGGAGATATAGAGATGTAGATGTTGAGATATATAGATATAGTGGTGTATATATATATTATGTATATGAACAAAAACATACTTAGCCAGACATAGCTATAGAGCAGAGACATAGATGCATATAGGTATATGCATATAGAGATCTTGAGATAAATAAGTATACAGATTCTAGACATATAGATATACAGATTTCCATATATTTCCATATATTTACAGATCTGTATACACGGACATACAGACATATAATTTCAAAGACACAGATATATAGATTTACAGAGCTGTAGAGTAGATATATATATATATATATATATATACATATATATATATAAATACAGGTGCAGATACAAACAGAGACAGAGATGTAGCGGATATGGATGCAGATACAGACATAGATGTGGATGCAGATAACGCAAATATGATATGTATTTTCCTTGACTCATTGATTTGCTGACACAATTGCTCTCAGAACGCGGCACCTTGGTGCATGTACTGACAAGGGGCTACACCCACTGCGAACTTTGAAGATTAAACGCACACAAAAACTATCGTTGTCGGGTGCATCGCTGGCCCTGAAGCAGGCGTCAGTCCTTCTCATGGACAGTCCAATCCTGTCGCCATCAATGGACGACACCCACACCGTGACCTGTTCAGGCAAACACTCCACTCTGGCCACTCGACTGCCCTTCTCGATCCACATCAGGGGTTCTACACTACACCACTAAAGACGGAGACCGGCACGACATGTTCCGTCGTCCTCGCCTTCTGCCCTTCGGACACGTGGTCATGCGGGTTTTCAACCTGGTCTGGCGATCAACTGCTTTCCCAGTACGATCTATCCCTAATGCCTCCTCCGCTGATTGCAATAGATCGGAAAACAACAAAGGAACTTTATTCATCGTTGTCACAATGCAAGCAGGACCGGGGCTGCCACAAAACCATCAGCGAGGCGCGAGATGTGAACAAGCCCGGATCTCTCCGCCCCGATGTCCACGAAGGCCCCAAATTCCCTCTCAGATGCACGCGTGATACGCTTGCCCAATGACAGCATTCAGGATCAACAGTTCCAACTGATGCTACTGTACCAGTAGCTTCCTGCTCGAGACGGTAACGCGACCCGGGGTCGGAAAAAAAGAGAGAGCGGGACGAAGCCTGATGCTCTCCACAGTGCCCTCGAACTCATCACCGACCTCGGCGATTGATGTGAAGATCTAAAAATCCTTGCGACAGCCGACTTTCTGAGAGCGGGGCATTCATGCTGTCGATGGGATTGATCACCTGGTGTCGTGGCACGGCTTGGGGTTGGGCCTGGCATGGCCTCGAATCTCAACGTTCCACCAGCCTCCTTCCGGGCACGGCCTCCTCCTCCCGTTTTGCCTTCCTGGGATTTCCCGATTGTCACACTACACAACAAAACAAAGCGACTCCAGCCTTTCCTGAACAGAACTGCCCGACACCTCAAACCCTGAATCGAAGCTGTCCACTGATGGACCATACATAACTTGCCAACACTCGAAGCGTTCTGCCCTGAAGTTGAAATCAAGCTCGACCAAGTTCGAACACGTTGCGACCATCGTAAGGCCGAGCTTGTTTCCTTCTGGGTCGATGTTCGTCACCTAACGTGACATCAGTACCAGACATAGAACTGGCGTCTCCGTGAGCGCCCCACCCAAACATCCATTTCTTGATCTTCCTCCGCGTAGTCGTGAGCATTGTCGACGCGCCCTGGCGCCATTTTGCTTATGTGTACAAGGCCGTCGGTGTAGCAACCTGAGCTCCCATGAAAAACACTTCGGCCGGTACAAAAACAGGAGTAAGTATGAGTAAGGCCACGGCCAACATCAACGAAGGCCCCGAAATCCAATACTCGTTTGACGGTTGCATGCAGCTTCTGGCCCACTTCCAGCTGGTCAATGCCAACCCTTGCAAGGCAAAGGGCAGAAACTATCATCAAGAATCATTAAACGTGTGGCTTACGTCAGCAGCTTCATAGCAAGAAGTCCAGCCTAGGTATCTGGATGCTATCCAGCACAAGTTCGCTTTCTGGATCCCCTCCATCCGGATCTTCCCACCTGGAACTCGCATAACTTCCTGGCCTAATGGGAACGAGGGCGAGTAGAAACAGGAACCGCCCCGGGAGCGTAACAGGAACTGTCCCAGGAAAGCCAAGCAACCGAAACTATGCTGGAACTCTTGTGTGGGAAACCGGTTTTCGGTCCCCTACTTTGACGCCATGGAACGTCTTATGCTGATGCCTATGTTTCCTTCGAGGCATACAGAGTTTGGGTTGAAACAGACTCACGGTTTGGGATATAGGATGCCACTGGCAATACCCTCCTTGTCTCTGAAGCCACAAGTTGTTTCTTCACAATTATTGCTTTGTCGAAGGAATGATAATGTTTGTCTTACGAAAAGGTCCGTACTAATGCCAGTCGAAGTAGTCATATTACGACTGCTACGACTACTACTACTACTACTACTACTACTACTTTACTACTGATGGCGGGGCTAGGCTTTTGCACGCCATCGTGGACTGACCACGCCAACTTGCCTTGGTTTCTGGGTTGAGGGTTCAGGCTTGCGGGTTTTAGGACTCTGCGGCTGTAGAGGTATTTGGAAGGTTTAGAAAGTTTAGTGCTTTAAGGGTTTAGGGTTGACGTGTTCAAGGGTTCAGGCATTTGCCTGTCGAGAACGGCTTTAAAGGCTCGAGAACGGTTTTGGGGGCTTGGGGTTTCAGTCAGCTCTTAGCACCAGAAGTAGGACGAAGAAAGACATGACGAGACTCCACACAGGAGCCTCCGTCATACGATCGTGCACACAAGTCACGCAATTGCAGTTTCACTCGCAGCAGACACCAAGTAGGGGACCGGAAAGGGGTCCCTGAGCTGGCGAGCCCATGAGAGCAGGTGGATGTGAAACGAGTCATTCTTGGAGCCCCGCACTGGTTCCTGTTACGAGGGGCGGCCTGGGGGGTGCTACAGGAACTGGTGTTTGCTGTTGCGGGATCGGTCCCCGTTCCTGTTACGGGTTCCCGTTACGGACATCCTGTTCCCGTTACGGCAAACACTTCTTTGCCCACCCTGCTGAGGGAGACACTCCACCAGGTACTTGCCGCTGCTCACCGCTTCTTTGACAGTCGCGGCATACCATTCGCCGTCGTCGGGGAACTTTGCCTCAACTTTCTGACCCTTCTTGAACTTCTTCTTCTGGGACCACATGTTGTCCAGCAGTACATCCTCCTCCGTCTCGTCTTCCACATATTGCACAGTCACACTGCCCTTTCCGCTGTTCTCTTGAACGATGGCAGTATAGCGCCTCCCATCTTCATTGCATTTTGCAACGACGAGGTCTCCCTTCTTGAAGTTCTTGGGATTTGGCCTCCATGCTGAACACATCAGGAACATGCTCTCACGCTGCAATTGCCATGCAAACAAAGACTCCACTGGCTCTCGTCGCTCGAGAAAGGCTGAGCTGCACTGGGCATGTCCGTGTCCGTGCTGTGCACCGTGTGAGGATTTGAACCAGGGAAAAAGCGCTTTGAGTTTCTGCCGGCCTGAGGTTCGCCAAGTCTACAGTGTCTTCAGCATCATCCTCAACCCACTCGATGTCGAAGGTTTCATCGCCATTGTCTTTGACAATTCGAACCTTGACAAATCAAGCCTGAATGCGATGTGCACGATGCACCCACAGAAAGAGCGAGAGAGAGATTCAGACAGATAGAGAAATGGACCCAAACTTTCTGGCTACTCCTCTCTCTCAGAGGAGTTAACCTGGCTTTCGGGCAGTTGCAGTCAGTGCATTCATTGTCCCCTTTCCGGGCGGGCGCAACGTCTTTGTAGACAGCCGAGCGCCACCTGCTAACACATAAGAGCTCCGTTGTTCACCTTTTTTGCTCTGGGCTGTTCTGGCTCAGAGGATGCAATGTCCATGGAGCCGATCACAAACTAGGGTTTCAGGTGTGTTGTGATGTCGACACGCAGCCGTTTGGCCTTTGCGACGAGCTGGACGAAATGAAAGAAGAGTCTCTGTGCTGCTCGGGCTTCGTGTGTGCTGCCCGTGGTGACGTGGACTTTGGATGGCTTGTGGTACGTGCATGACTGAGGACTATCCACTGCCGTCCCGAGAGATTCGACGACAGAACAAGCGTCTGCTTTGCAGCAATATGCAGCAATAGAAAGGTGCGAAGCTTGGGCAACGCTCCGGCGGCATCCGAGCGGCAGTGTAGTATTTTCCATCGTCGTGGAAGAGAGCCAAAGCCAGTTGTCCAGCCTCGCATAAATCAAAGCTACTGCATACCTTTCAACAAGGGATCGCCAGCAAGGAGCTTCCAAGCAGAAGGCTCGCTGCTCGCTTGCATGCTGTCCGCTCTGACTGGCTTCGTCATTCGCCGCTTTGCACACTGGTGCCAGACGTGGAACAAACGGTCGACGTCAGCGTGTAGAACACGTTTAAAACGCGAGGCGCTCAAGATGTGAGCAAGAATGCATGACATCTCGTCGCTGTCAAAAGCTCAACTCGTGCTCCTGCGAATGTCGCCTTGTAGCCTTCAGGATCCGAGCTTCCACTTTGGGGCTTCTCCTGGCCCGCGGCAAAAGGGAAACCCTTTTTGAAACATTGACATGCCTGCAGAGTCACACCAACCAACAAGGAATGTCCGCCGGTCGCCTTCCTCGTCTCCTTCTTCTCTGCTTCCGCCTCTGCAGCCTCGGTCTCAACAGAGAGAGACTACACCTTTCGAAGGGCGAGGCCGCAACCTAAAGCTCTTTGTTTCCTGCGTCTTCTGGGGCATCTTGGCTTTGCCCGTTTCTGACCCACTCTATGAACTTGAATCGGGAATCCTACGAGGCCAAAAGGTAAGTGGTTGACCAAGTGAGCTGAGATGTAGCGACAAAAAACGGAAACTGCTTGCCAATGCCGCCCGGAACAGGTGCGCTACTCTCCGCCTCGTCCGGAGACTCCTTTGTAGGCACGCGAGGCAAAAGTTATATACATCCAACCGCTTCCTGAAGGTACGCCTGCAACGACCAATACCAGCAATTACCAGCATAATAACAAGGGCTCTGAAGCTTCGTTCCGGGCCTCACTCGTAGAACCACAAGCACGCCCGACACGACGACAGCAAGGTTGGACTTGATTGCAATAGAACGGTCATGTCCAACAATGGACAAGCCCGCACAGGAAACTGGGAACGATATCCACAGAGTCACCGAAAAGCACTGGAGCAACGTGCAGCAGAACGTCCTGCGCCTCGTGCTCCTCGAGTCGGGCGACCAGCTCTGCCTGTGGCTTGGGATCGTGAGCGACTTCTACGCTGAGGTGGCGGACGTGCGTCCTGTAGTCAGCCACAATGACAATACCTCCCACAAAGCCCTGCGAAACGGCCCGGCCCCACGAAGTCACGAAATTAGCAAAGGCTACAGGGCACTTCTCCCCTCTGCGCGAACCTTTTTGCCGCTGACTTTCAGCCCACGTTCGGAGAGCAGCTCTTTCAGCTCTTTCACCTGCCGCGAGACGGAGGATACAGAGCACGCATGGCTTTTAAGATTGGCAGGGAATCACAAGAAACCATCAGTCAGACGAAGCCGAAGCCCACCTCGTGGCCTTATCACTAAGGGCCTTCGGCAAATCCCTCCACACGGATCTGGAGTTCCGACTTTTGGTCCCCTCGCGCCTTCAGGTCGCTATAAGCTTCCAAGGCGAGCTGCCCAAGAAGTCGTCGCTCGGGTGCCTCCCATCACTTGCCGTATTACTACAAGGCCTTTCGGCTTAGGGCTTAGGGTTGAAGGTCTCACGGACAGTCTTTTCGGGTTGTGCAGTGCTGCATTGCGCCATCTTTCATCATCGTAGACTATCCTACATGTGTAGAGTCAGTGTAGGGTGGATTTCCAGGCCTGCACAAGTCTTCTCGGCATGGAGCTCCCATGCACAAAAGCCGTCGCAGAAGCGACTGCGAGCGCCGCAAGACATAATGCCTGCCAGGGCGGAGGTTGAAGGGATGGAGCGCATGCACAAATATCAAGGTGGCAGGGGTTTCTTCTAAGGCCGCACCGGAAATATCAAGAGGGAAGGGGTGCCTTCTAAGGCCGCACCGGAAACCTTTGTTGAAACGGAAGACAATGCAAACCGGAAGCACCCAAGTCTGACCTGCCTTGCCGTGGCGGAAAATTCTCCTGCGTCTGGCCCTGAGTGCTTCAGCACCTGCTGGTGTGAGGACGGGACAAACAGAAACGGGCTCCGAAGCTGACGCAACTGCAAGGGCTACCGCTTTGATGCAATCGCAAAGCGGTCATCTGTTGGCCTCGTCGCCCATCCAGCTGTATAACATAGCCGGTCATGAGTCAAAACCCGGACTCTTCATCACAGCCGGGCGATGGGGTTCCAGCTTGAGCCACAGTGGAGTGATGTGGAGTTCGACATCAAAACGATGATCGAAAAAAAACTGTGAATTTGACGCAAAAGCACTGGCGGTGCGCAGTCTCCGTGAAGAATGCGGAACATGCGATGATGTCGTTCCAGGTGGCCAGCATAGCTCTTGACAACTTCCAGACCTGCATCTCCACCTCCACAAACTCTGCTTTCAGGTTTCGGAAGAGCAGCTGTAACTACTTGGAACGGAAAACTTGACTTGACTGAAGAATAACTGGCAGTACAAGTAGATCAAGCTCTGCAGCGATGCAGGGAGACATGGGAGATCCACAGAATATTGACCAACTAGCCACTAGACTAGACTAGACCAAACCCCGACGAAGTCGAAGCAAGCACGCAAAGTTTGCCTTTGAAGACTGCCGTCGCCACGACCACCGCAGACATCGCAGATGCTAAACCCTGCCAGGTGTGAACATGGAGACTCTCACTGGCATGTCGTGTCATCAATTAGCCTTCTTGCTGCTGTAGTCGGGTGTCACTTCGCTGATCCACCTCATCTCATCGGAGCTAAGCCCAGAGTGCAACCGGCCAAAATCCAAGTCGCCCCTCTCGGAATGTCGAGATCGTCTGAATGTCGGCCATAGGCCTGAGGCGTCACCTCTGAGGGATCAGCCTGAGCTGCTCTTCGGCCTCCCAAAATAAACGCAAAACAGATCTCGGCACCGAACAGACGATGACATGACACATGACCTGCCCTGGCCTCCTCATGCGCGGCTTGCGGCTGGCCGGCTTGAAGCTGGGCCTCGGCGTCACGAGTGCTCCCGGCCATGTCCGTGCACCACGTTGGGAGGCGCCTCCACCATGGCCTCGCTCGCCTTGCCGGCCTTGGGACGATGGAGACAGGGAGCCCCCAACAAAAGGAGGAGGGCCCCCTCCCCTCTCCGGCCTGTGCCCAGCTCCCGGCCTCCCGGGCCACCTTCAGGGCCTGGCCAGGGCCGGGGCGCGGGAATTTTGGCGCTCTCCCAAAACCCCAGAGATGACAGTTTTTTCGGGAGAAAAGCGCTGGCCGCTGGCGGTTTCTCAGATGCAAGAAGACCTCGACAGCCATATTTTTCACGGTGGCGTAGCAACTCTCATCAAACCGCCAAGCGGAGAGTCAGCACAACCCGGAAAGGCGGTTATCACAGCAACGCAGGGAATACCATGCTGCCGCATCAGCAGAACATCTGATACTGGCAAAGCTTAAAGCTTGGAAACCAGAGACGGGGCCTCTCTGGCCGACGCCAGGGCTGCCAGGGCGTCCTTGCACAATTTTGCGGATCTCAGCGGGCGCCTGGTCGTCTCGCACTCCTTTCGCAGCCGGTCCTGTCGCGCCAGCTGCCCGCGCGCGAGCTCGATGAGCCTCTCTGCTTCGGGGGGAAAACGGCTCGAGGCCTCTGACGAACCTTTCAAGGCAACGGCATTTGCGCTTCACCCACGCGGCTGCCGAGCTTCCGGAAGAGGTCCAACGCTTTGCGGGCAGCCTGGTAGCATGAGCTGGGACGCCGGCTGTTGTTGCGCCAGAAACCCTAAAGAATAATCGTGGGCGCTTGTGTGCTACTGAGATTGAGGCAGAGTGCAGATGGATACTGGGTACCACCGAATTGAGCTTTCATGACCACCGAAAGTGCTGCTCACGAAGGGCTAAAAACGAATGGCAGCAGCACGTCTTGCACTACTCGTACTACTACTGAGTTACCACCGCTAGTAGGACGGCCCACCCAACAGAATCGATCGAGGGAGTGGTCATGGTCATGGTATGACTGCAAACAAGTTCTACAGGTTGACCTTACCGATGTAAACCAGGATTTAACCCCCTCCACAGGGCTCTCGCAGCCTCCGTTGCATCCTCTGCGGAAGCTGCGAAACGACCGGCTGCCACGAGGCCCCAGGCGCGCGCCTCCACCTGACAAGTCCCAGCAATTGGCTCCCGATTGCAGCACGTCTTCACTCCTGCACCCGGTCTAAGCAGATGGCGGGTCTAAGATTGAGTCGCAGTGGCCTCTGGATCCTTCACCTTCTGAGCGACATCGAGGACGAGGTTTGCCGCGTCCATGGCCTGCAGTGAGTGCAAAGCGTCCGCTGGCTGCTGCCTGACCTAGGGCTTTTGCCGCGAGGCCTTCTGGCCATCACCTCGCTGCAGGTGTGCAGGGGCCACGACCTGTCAAAGAGCGATCGCAGTAAATTGAGACGTACGGTGCGATTTCATATCACCAGCCATCCTACACGAGCGAAGCCGGCCGATGACGAAAACGTGTCCAGACGTGATGCCTTATCGTCAGGGCCTACCATAACACGCATCGCGCCTCCAGCAGCACATCTGCAAGAGCGGGATAGTCCTCCATCAAAAAATTCAACAAGCTCCACGGTTAGTGGTGTGGTTGGAGGGAAGCTCCTAACGCCCCAACCCGCACGACAAACAACTGACCCCAATGTCGCCTCCTCCCGCTGAAAGTATGCTTCTGCATCGGCGGCGGCGACAACAGCTTTTACGGGCTCTGCCTGGCATGCAAACCTACCCTGTGAGTGAAGTTATTCCTGCTTCCGCAGTTCGTATGGAAGCACGACAAAGCAGAATTCGAGCAAGTCTAGAGAGATCGAGCGAGGGACGGAGAGGCAGCCTTGCCTACACCCCTGAGCTCAGTCTGCACAATCCACCTTCGCAAGCTGGACCGCAGCCAGTGTAACCTGCATGGCTGCCTCACCAGCAGGATGTCCGAGAACTGCTGCATAAGACCGCCCCAACTAAGCCCTCCTAGTCTGCAGCACTTCATCGAATGTCGCCTCGGCACGGCGGCCGTCTCGCGCAGTGCGTTTAACCTTTGCGGCCTCCTCCTGGGCAAGCTAGCTGATGCTAGCCGATGCTCTTGGACCCTAGCCTTCCTCTAAAGATGTGTAGAAACCGTGCACGCACTTCAGCACCGCTAGCGCACCTTCACCTTTGTAAGGGCCTCTTCTGGCTTCAACTCGCCGCGAGTTAGCTGCGCTATGAGCACAGGACCTGGGCTGCGAGACCCGGAAGAAAAGGATGGAAGAGGAAGGCAACGAAGGACTGGGTAATTCATCGCATACGATTACCAGAAAGCCCTCATGGACTGCCTCTGTATGTGTCTACCATGGCATTGCCGTGCAAACAAGGGTTCCCTGCATGTTCCTTGGCACGGCTATGTTGTCCAGAATCTTGAAAGCTTGCAACCAAGCGTCGCAACGCTTGCGCGATGCTCACCTGGTCCTTGTCACCAAGCCAAGACCGCAAGACCATGAGGCGGAAGCGACAGTGGCCCGGGCATTGAGCTCGCGGAAGATGCCCAGTGCCTCCTGCGCTGGAGCCAAGGCCTCGAAGGCCTTAGGGCCGCCGGCACGTTCCGATCCTTTCATGTCGGCCGGATGCATCCGTTGACGCACCCGCCTTCAGTTGCCCGACAAGGCGCTTTGCCTCGAGGAGCCTCAGACAAGGTGGAAATGAAAAAAAATGAACCTGTATACCGAGCGCAGGAACAGTCCGAGACTCGAAAAGCAGGCCGAGCAACAGCTCCTTGGCGCGCTCGTCTTGGGGCGCCATCGCTGCGGTGCTCTGCTGTCTGTGAGGGAAACTTTGTGTCATCTGAAGCCGTCAGTTTCAGTCAGGCCAGGCCACTTGGCAGCTGATAAACCGAATCTCAACACGAACTAGGAGTGGCTTTACTGATCATGGCAATCGCTGGAAATCACGAACAGCTGCAGATACGTTCTGCTGACATTTCGGCAGCAGGCACGGACACAGACATGTCAACGTGCAGGCACAGCCGCAGCACCTTCATTTTGTCCATTGCAAAATAGCACAGATACCACAGCGTGCGCGTTGTTGGTGCCGGTTTAGAAAGGCAAAGCATATATGCCCAAGCTCGAGGGACGAGCTAACATCAACGGCAGACGAGTGCACTTGAACAGCTGGGCTGCTTGATGTCTCTGAACAAAGGGGCAGCTCCTGGCCAGAGCCCGTTTTTGGAGCTGCCAGAGTCCGAACACTCGGCTGGGCACGTAGGACCGAGTAGTTCGGATAAGAATCGATTGGATTTCTCCATTTGCATCGAAGTGAGGCACAGTGAGGCCGCTGACTGAGCTCCCATAGCTCAACCATGCGCTGGCCATCACCACCTGAGAGCATTAGTCATTTTCCCGGAGGTGTCCGGAGAGGGCCATGGAAAATACGCCCCAGTATACACATCCAAAAAGAGACGCACCACGTCCGTCTCACAGCCGTCCAGCAAAACTTTAAGCAGCACATGCCCATGCCAACGGGCAGACACTAACTGGCTGTTTACATGAAAGTGCAGGGCCTGTGCAGTTCGAGCTACTCACACGAGCACTTTGTTGTGCCATGGCCACAGAAGCACATTTGGGCAAAGGGCTTAAGGGTGGTGGAAATGGTGGTGGTATCAAGTTAAACAAGAGCTCGAGTTTATGGGTTAGACTATGCGAGAGTCTGGGTCTCGCGAAGGGTTTTTCCCGCTCACTGCGAGAGAAAAGGCCTTCTCAGCTGGAATAAGTGGCTCCCAGCATAGGAGCAGAGAAGCCTTGACAAGGACTGGCACATGAAGTGATACGTGAACACGGCCTTAGAACTTCTCAGCCAGAAGCAAGCACCGCACTGTGCGAACTTTGGCCAGGGCCCCTGCCGGCGATGGCTTTCAGTCCTCTCCAGGCTTCCAGACTGCAGTGGCCAGGATGGACATTTTACTTCTGCAACTCTAACCCAACTTGTCTTCATTGCCTGCAGAACAACATAATACGAAGTCCTGTGCTGACCGCATTTCGGCTGGCAAGGGAGGTCCGGCTAGAACCTGCCCGTGCTTGCGACAGGGACATTACCAGCGGACATCGAAATAAAGGCACGAGAACAACGGCAAAGATTTTGGCCCATGGCTGCCTGCTGGACGACGTTTTCATCCATCTTCTGCCGGATGGGCTCGAGGTTCACCTGTTGCAGGAAACAGCTGCCAGAGAATGAGTGCTGAAATTGGGCTTTCTCCTTCAGATGCTGTGGGACTCTGCGCCCAAGCTCTCAGAGCACTTCGCGCCTGCGTCACTCTGGTAACGCCGGTCTTTGTGTCGCCGCCCTCGGCACGCCAACGAATGGGACTCCCGGCCATGTAGGGCAGGGAGCAGGAGACACTTAAAACCACGGTCTACCAACTACCAGAGTCTACAGGCACGGAGGTCTGTGCAGATGATAGCACTCAGGAGCCACGCCATTGGAATCTCCACAATTTTCTCCACAGTCTGAATGAAGGGGACCTGCAAAGACACATGGACCGTCACCCGCAGTTGGAAAGAAGAGAGTCGTGACATCTCTCTGCAAGGAGGCCCAAAAAATGTAGCTGCATGGCTGCGGCTATGCTATATTAATATTCTAGGTAATTCCAAAATACACATGAGAAAAAATTAAAACCTTCACAATAAAACTACCTCATAAGAGCGCCAAAAGTTGAAAAACGACAGAAGAGCTATTTCGCGTGCGCGCAGCAAAGCAAATCCCGGGCCGTACTCTTAGGGCTTCAGTTAGTTCAGTTCTATGGGCTGGCAGCATGGCCATCGAGCCTCGACTATTTTTTCGATGGTCTGCGTGGTTGGTACAGTCACCTGCTTGATGACTGGGACGTCGACCACCTAGGAATGGCTTAAGGCTTAGGGCACATCTTGCAACAGTAATGGTCCACTCGGAGATCTAAGCCACCAGCTTTTTCCAACGTCTCAATCACGGAAACCTCTTCAGATTTGTCACCGCAGTTGCAGCTGCTCAGAGGAGCCATAGTTCGGAGATTGTCAACAGCTCAATGAACAGGTTTGCCATGCGTGCCTCCACAGCCCTGTCAACCTGGCTGGTCACGCCGACGTGCCCTTGGTTTGTTGCGCGTTTCTGCTCTCTGTCTAGTGGGGGCTGGGCAAGGGGCTGGGAAAGAGAATCTCGGGATTCTTGAGGCCTTACCAAGTGACCAACATGCTTGAAGGATCATGTCAAGGCCTTTCTTTAGGAATCCCGTCAACAGTGTCATGCAAAGGCCGTCCTATGATGACGAAGCCTCTGCCCGAACACGCAGTGCCATCAGCTGTCATCACTGAGGTCACTGCTGGCCTTCTGAATAGGGATGTGGACATGTCGATCCACGTACTCGATCTGTGGAATCTCAACAGCTCTCCTGATGGCAGATGAAGAGAAGCGGGAAAGCAAGAACCACAACAAAACGGACCATTCACTTTCGTCCGAGTCCCAGCTCCTACGTCCTCTCTGTGAAGACGAGAGGCTGGCTGGTGTTCACAACCGGGACATGCACTTGCTTCTGGATTGGAACCTGCACTTCCTGCCCGGGTCGAAATCTATCGATGAGGAAAACAGCATCTTTGCTGTGGATCTTTTATCTGCAGCAGATTCGACAGCTACGTGAGCAGCCAGCTCATACATTTTCGCTTGCTGCGTACAGTTCGTGCACCTCGTCGATCCACTCCACCTGAGGGACTTCGACAGTGTGCTGCTTCACCTGCACCTGGAAATGGGGCACTTCCAAGTCACTGCCAAGCGCAACCAGCACTCAACCAGCTTCAAATCATTGCGGCTCTCTGCTTCCCTGCCTGAGGCACATGTCGGTACTTTTGCACGGGCACCTTGCAAGCAGAGTGTGGAAATGCTACCGGAAACTTCCTAATGAGAGGTCTCGCCTCGACCTCCTGGTCGACGTACTCCACCTGTGGCACCTCCACGTGCTTTTGGATGGTGGTGACCTGTGGAACCATGACCTGCTTCTGGACCGGCACCTGGCAGAAGGTTACAGTACATGACCAGGCCTTTCTCGCTGCATTGCAACAAAACCCCAACCAACAGCTTCCCTTGCCACTCTGCAGCACCAAACCACCAACAGATGTTCCCGCAGTCTGAACATGCCCGTCAGTCTGACTCAGCATCTTAGTTCACCGCCACCATCACCACCCTCTTGTCATCATGGTCATCATCAGCAGGCAGCATTGTTGTGGACGTCATCCACATCATCATCATCATCATCAGCAGCATCATCATCTCCAGCCTGAGTAGCATTCGGATGCCTGAAGGCACATCCCTTAACCGAAGATGGCGGACACATGCCGGGATTTTGCTGCGTGTCGAGCCGACTAGCTTACGTTCCCACATCCTCTCCTGTTTCCTGTAAACATTTAAGAACGTTTCGGCACACGGTGACTCAAAGCTGCACAGGCCTCGACCACGTTGTCCACGTACTCGACCTGTGGGACCTCTACCGTCTTCTGCACCACCTCCGCGCAAGCGACATGCATTCTGTTGGCTCGTCGTAGCTCAACCTGCACTTTGAGCATCCAGCATTTACCATGGGCACGTGTCTGTGAGCGACCTGGCAGGCGACCAACACAGAAGGAACCCATCATGCAAGCAAGTCTCCAAGGAACCCCGCCTGGGGAAGCTCGACTTCCTGCGGTGGGATACCCAGTGTTAACTTGCTTTGGATCTATGCCATGCTTCGATAGTTCAGGGTATGGAAGCTGTCGGCCTGATCCACGTACTCCACAACCGGCACCTCGACCTCTTTCTGGACCACCATGGGCTGAGGTACCTCCGAGTCCAGGCATGCTGAACCAATATCAAAGGAGGGAGCAAGGAAAAACCCTGCCAGCAAAGAGATCCAAAACATCCAAACACCGAGCACAGCAACATGCTCCAAGCCAGCAACCGTGCATCCATTCCCGACTCCGAGCCTCTACGATCTTCTGAACAGGAACCTGCCAGTCAATGGAGCTGTGGGGCGATGGCATTGCAAACGCGGTTGGGAAAGCAGATCGGATCATGTCCCGCCGCCAACGATCCGCAAAACGATCGAGAAATCACGCCCTGCCTCGACCACCTTGTCAATCCACTCGATCTGCGGCACCTGGCAAGAAGGGGTCGATGGCTTGACGCAGGAGCATGAGCTTCCAGGCAGGCACGAAAGAGATGAGTTTCTTAGAGGCACCCCAACCCACGGAGAGCGGGTGGCGGGTGGGTCGAGCACACTTTCTGGTTGAAGGGACTTTGAATGGTGTGTGACTTTCGGCCTGAGAGGTGCGGCGCCTACCCCAGGTTTACCCCGGGAAAGATGTTGAAAGATCTACGCCACCCGATGCCTCCATCTCGTATGGCTCCATGGGCTCGGATGGCGGCTCCTACGCAAGAGGCTTCTCTGGCAAAGCCTGCCTCAGGCTTTGACAGCTTTGCGCATGTTGCTGCGATTTAAGCTGGTTTGACAGCTCCGCCTCGGGAGCCAAGCTCTGCATGGGCTCTGCCACGGCCGCAGGGAAGGCCACGGCTTCGGGCTCCGCAGGCGGTGCCATTTGAGGCATTGGCTGAGGCACAGCCTGGGAAGGAAAGCAGGAATCTGCAAGACTTTGCACAGCCGAGTCGTCACGCCGAGTAGCCTGAGGCGTCTTCGAGACCTGATAGGGCAGCAGGACTAGGACGGCTCGAAGACCGCAGTCCCGGCACCTTGGGGATGACCACGATCTCCTCGTGGATCACGGGCTTCTTTCGCTGGACGGTCTTGTGCACGACCGTTGGCTTCTCCACCTCCACTACCTGCAGCTGATTCTGGACAACCTCGGATGTGCGTGCGACAGATTCTTCGGGCTAAAGAGACCAACCTCACTGAGCCTTGCAGACTGAAGCCTTGCAGCCACGCAGCAGTGTCCACCACGGTGTGCGTGATTTTCGGTACCTTGATGATCTTCTCCTCAACGGTAATCTTTGGAACCTCCACCACCTTGACCACGACTTGGGGCTGCGGGACCTCCACAACCACTTCGATAGGATTCTGAACAATTCTCTGCTCTTCGTGGATGACGGGGACGTGGACGATCTTCTCCACCTTACTCTGCACACACATTTCCAGTAGGAGAGCGATAGCACGAATGAATGAGTCGAACAGCTACACCCGTCCATGCATGAAAGACGACCCTTCCTTCGGGAAGCTTTTGGCCTTAGTTCATGCTTGTACTCCGAGATTGGCGACTAGGTAAAACCAGAAGCCAACCCTGACGCTTCTCGTAATAGCCGAACTCCCTTATGATTCCACCTTCTGCGTCGACTACACATCCGAGAGTTGCAGTGGAGCCTGCAAGAAATCACAGCCTGAGAGAAGCCAAGGAGCGCGAGACTCGATTGGGATGTCGACCCATTCCTCAACGTGAAAGTTCGTTACTCGTTCCTGCTCCATCACCTTCGGCACGTGCACGATCTCTTCCTGCCCGGAACATGGGCGGTATTTTTGCTGTTCCCTCCTTGGGACTCTGACTCCACATAACGGCTGGATTCCCTCATCAAGAGCTGAGCCGAGGCAAGTTCTTCCGAGTTGACCCATGCCTGGTTGATGGGGACTGGCACCTCAACCACCTCGATCGCACGAGCATCACGATAAGCTCTAGAGCCTACATCTTTGCATCACCTTGCACTCAATCAGTTGCAAGCGAACACACGCACCCACGCGTGTGTTAAATGCACACAGCCACAGTGCCGAATCAGCGCCTCCTCAACCTGGGTTTGGAAGAGCCGGCGCTGCTGAACTACCTGCCGCGAGTCATCTTGCGCTAAATTTCACCATTCTCAAGCGATGCCTCTCTCATCTTCTCTCTTTCGCTAGGACCGCTCGCTCACGTGTCGAGCAAGGAGCGAGCATGAGTCGCATGACCCGCACTTGTGAAAGCTGCGCCTTTGGAACGTGCACCGTCCTGAGCGTACAGGAATTGCAGCAGTTTGAGCGTGCCGGCCGAGCGTCGCACGCTTCAAGTGAACCGAGGCATCTGGGTGTAGCAGTGAGGCACTGGCTCCACTTGCTCCTGAATTATTGGGACCTTCGCAACGAAAGGCAGGAAGCAGGAAGGCAGGCAACTGCTGGACTTGGGTTTCGGCATCCACGATCTCCTCCACATGCACCTGCAGTGGAAGCTCAAACACAGGCCCAAAGAACAGGGAACGCTACGGAGAAACGAAACCCCAACAGGTGGACCGACCTGGCGCTGGCGTGTCGCCGTCTTCACCACTGGCACATGGACTACCTCCTCCTGGGTAACTGGAACTGGCACTTCCACCACCTGCTCACGCCGCCAAGCTGTAGCACTGCTGAAGCCACGTGTGCTCCCAGCATGTGTTATGCAATCGGAGCCGAGCCTCTTCCACCTGATTCATGACAGTTCTCTGCCTCGAAGCACAAAGGAAGATGTTGCTGCAGATACAAAGGTCACGACGAGCCTCTGCTCGACGATCTTCGGCACTTGCACGATCTCTACCTGCTCTTGATGCACAGGAATGTCCACGATCTGCTCCACCGCCACCTGGCGATGCGTTTCAAAATGATCCAGGTCTCATGCAGAATAACTATCGCACCTGCTTTTGCCTAGTGGCTGTGATGACTTTTGGCACCTGGCTAAGCAGTTATTTACAACAGACATGCTCTCCTCAAATATCTGAGGCCTCCATTGCCATTTGCGAACTGGGAACCCGGCATGCACGATTTCCTCCTGAACAACTGGAACCGGTACTTCCACCACCTTCGCCGATGTGTCATGAACTCGAACAGCTTCAGCGTGGGCTATATGATGTTGCCATTGAATCATCAAGAGGCCTCTTCCACCTGCTGGTGGACAACCCTCTCCTAGCGGAATTGTGATCGGCAGAAGCAAACATCGCGGTGACGCGATATCTCGTCCTTGGGGATGATGACAGGCTTCTCCACGATTGGCTGGCCTGGCTTGGGGCCCTCCTTGTAAGGTACCGCATCCAAGAAGACCTTGGCAAGCAGGAGTCAAACTGGTAGAGGCCACGCCGCCAAGCCAAGGTCTTCATTGAATTTCAGGAGCCAGCTGGAGGTGCCACCATCACGAAGATTGGAGGGGCCTGCACCACCTGCCCAACGATGGGCGCCGCCACCGAGGGCGTCGTCTGGGTCAGCACCGGCGCCTCGCAACAGCGCAGTCATGTTTTGAAGACATATTAGGAAAGGGAGTCTCAAGATATGTGGCCTGCATTGGCTCTGCGGGAGCATCCAGCAAGGCAGGTGCCGGTGCTGTTGCTGGCGCCGGTGCTGGTGCTGGCGCCGCTGCGACTGGCGCTGGTGCGGGCGCCGGCACCGGCGCCGCTTGCACGGTGATAGGCGGCAAGGTCATCTGCGGTGCTGGAGCTGGCTGCGGCGCTCCCGGGCCTGAAGTGGCTTCAGGGTTTTCGAGCAGTTCACAGCCATCAAACAAGCGTGGGCGTACGAGATTCACCTGAAAGGAGCTTCCGTTCCCAAGCCGGAGTGCCTGGCAAGTCGACGAGCTGCCCGTCCTTCCACAATCCAGCAGGCTGCTCGCACATCAGGGTTTGAATTACTTCGCACACATAAACAGTCATCAGCTCACATCATGTCATGATGGACATGCAGTGCACATCAGGCCGAAAATGGGAGCTCTTTTGCGCAAGCAGGTCCTCAGCGACTTGCTTGAATCTCTTGACGATCTGGACCTCCGGAACTTCCTGCAGTGGAATCTCAGCAGGAGATTCAAACGGAACGATCCGTGAGTGATGAGTGCGGACGGAGTGGAACATCAAAACCACAGTGCCCAGAGCCTGCTCCGTGATGATCTCCTGAATGGTCGGTACCTGCCGAGAGGCTGAGGTCCAACAGCCTCCATGATGCAAACTCCGCACCTCCACAATGTGCTGCGTCAGCTCGCCAGGAACAAGGTTCTCCTGGTCGACATTGCGTATTGAACGCAATGTTGACAACAGTCAACATGTTGAGAAGGCCTGAATTCTCTCGTGCAGGATCAAGCACTCTGACACTTCAAACAGCCCAACTGCTGAAAGTTCAGCACACTGGCCGACCAACCTCGGCCCTCGACCCTTCCCGTTCCAATTCAACAACCATCAGCCCTCAAGAAGCCATCGCATGCCATCGCAACTCACAAGCATGGACTGCGGAAAACCATCAGAGAGCCGCTGGCTCCTCCACCACTCGGACCTCCTGCGGAGCCACATCAACTTCCGTTGTCGCTCCCGTGACATACACGGCCTCCGCTTCCTGAGCACTTAATTATCGAGAAGAATTAAGATCTAGGCACACCTCACCCGTTCCTTTGAAAACGGGGCTGGCCTCCTTCGTCATCATCGTTCTCGCGTGGATCTGCGGCAGACATGTCATTGTCAGAACATTCGCGGAGATCCGTCGACAAGCCCATGCAATCCAAGGATGAAGCAGTCTGAATGTTGGTGTAAGGTCCACGTTCGCTTGGAACCTCGATCTTCTGCCTGGCAAACACCATGAAAAGCATCGTCGTTTCCAACAGCTAGGCAGATCGAACCAGAAGTCAGCTCCACGTGTGTATCTGTCCCTGGATCGTGTGCACGCCCTTCTGGCTGCGGATGGGATCCCTCAGGACCCGGCTTGAATCTAGAGAGAAGGTGCCAGCAAGCGCGACATTTGATCCAGCAGATTACACGCTTGACTTGTTACACTTTTTACCATCAGGATCACAATGCTAAGCTCCGCAGCCGAGTGCGCGTAAGCACAGGCTCGAGGGTACTGATGTCCAACCTCAGTATGTGCACACGCCGCAGTCCATTGAGTTCAACAGGTTGCTGGGTTTGCATCACACCAGCATCAGAGCCACAAGTGGGCCAAGCAAGCGGCTGTGTGTTCGTTGGTGCAGACATTGTGAGCGTCGGATCTCCCTGGGCCTGGAACGAGAGAAACAAACACACCCAGCCATGTCTGTACGGACTGTCACCGCCTAACGTTGAACTCAAGAGCAACTGAGAAGTGAGTCAGTGTGCAACGAAGAGCTGCTCAAGCATGATTTGCTCGAGTTTTGTACGTAGACACTTGCGACGCTGCCGTAAGAGCAGCTATTTAGAGTATGTATGTGTGTATATATATATATATATAGATATAGATATGTGTCTGTGTGTTTACTTGTTAGTTCACGAAGCTTCAAGACCCCTGAAACTGTAACTATACATAAGTTCTGAAGGCACTATGACGCAACTCTTTATGTCAATGTCTATAGGCAACAATGTAGGGATTATGAAACAGTGCTGCTCATGATTGAGGCTGCTTCTCAAACATCTCAACCTCCTGCAGGGCTGGGGGTGTCGGCCTGCATAGCCATAGCCCTCTCAAACTCCTCACGAGAGACCACTCCATCGTTGTTGGCATCGATGCGGCCGAAGAGATCCTTGGAGAAGCGGCACAAGGATGATGCACACAACGAATGCAAATACACCTCTTGTGTAACTCTGCGTGTACAAGTACACAGACATGAACACGAAAATCAACACAAGCAGAAATATGAATGTGAAGGTATGTATATCTACACAGACCTGTAAATACATACATGTATGTAAGTATGCATGCATGTATGTATAGATCTGTGTATATATATATATACGCATGATTTACATACAGAAAGAAAGATAGATAGATGGATAAACAGATTGATACATGGACAGATAGATAAATAAATAGGTAGATAGGTAGATGGATATAGGTAGATAGATAGATAGATAGACAAACAGAAAGATAGACAGATAGATAGATAGATAAACAGATAGATACATAAGTAGGTACATAGGCAGATAGATAGATAGATAGATAGATATAGATAGATGGATAGTTTTCTGACAGGTAGATAGATAGATAGATAGACAGATCGATAGATCGATAGATCAATAGATCGACAGATAGATAGATAGATAGATAGATAGATAGACAGATAGATAGATAGATACATCGATAGATAGATTGGTTGAGTGATTGATAGATAGGTAGGTCGATAGATAGGTACTAGCAAGCTGAGCAAATAGATGGATGGGTATCTACATATATGCGCGTGTCTCAAATCATGCATGTATTTGTATGGACATCTCGAGAAAGACACACCTAACCAGGTGTCCATCTCTCTCATTCTGGAGTACTTTGCTCCACTTCCACTTACGACTCTCGAAACTTGTGCATACGCAAGCAAATTTGGCTGACAGCAGAGTTTCCGTTGCCGGTGCTGCCGGTTCCGCCAGCATCTTTGACCTTTGCAAGCACATCTTCCTTGACTTGCATCTTCCGACAACTTATCCGAGTGCACCAGAGTGGCACTATAAAGGAGTGAAGGCTGTGAGCTCCGCGGCACCGATATTGGCAATAACTAGGCGGATGCACACATACCTGCATGGGATTGCTGAATGCAAGTCCAAGACGTGCGTGAAGGACCGCGGCATAGCGAACTAGCAAACAGAAGCAAAACGCAAGCCAGCTAATCATCCTTCGGGTGTGCATCAAGAGGCTCAAGAATGTGTGAATAGCCGCATGGTGCAGTAGACGACTTCATGACCAGCATGCAGTTGGACGCAGTCAAACCCTGAGAGACGGAGCAGGCCTTGCCGTAGCAGGCGACACACGAAGCTTGATGAAAAAGCAAAATCGCGGTCAAGCACATGACAGAATCGTCCACAAGCACTGAAACGAGGAGCTGTACAACCAAGATACAGCAAGTCATGCTGCATATCGTGCCTTCAGTCATGACGGGTTTCTGACTCCAGTTGCAGCTCTGGCCAGCCGTCGGACACTGCTGGCTCTCACGGTCTTGAACTTGAGCCAAGTACACAGAGATGCCGAGGTGACACGCGGGAAAGCGTTCGAGCCAGCTGCACGCTTGATCTGCGCAGCTCCGTAAGATTGCACAACCGCATTGGGAAATGCAAATCTGGAGACACTCTGCTCAGAAAAGCCCGAAGGGGTTCGAAGACTCAGCCGGAGCTGCATTGGCCTCTTCCAGTACTGGGCAACATGTCGAAGCACAAGCACTCTGAGGTATACATACATTCAAGACCATATTCCTGTGATCTCCGATTGGCCCCACCTGAGCTGCAGGAGCCGCACTGAAACCGCATCCTGAGGAAGGGATCTCGACACTTTAAACCCAAAGTGTGAGCATCTATCTTCCCAACAGCATGCTCAAGCAGAAAGCTACACAGCTGTTCACTGTATGTCGGGTATGAGCTATGGCTGAACATGGCAGATTGCACAAGAGAAAAGCCACGCCCAACCAGGCGTCCTCCACAACTTGCAGCCTCGGAAGCCGATTATGCCATACATGGGCTGTAATTGTAACGGAGCAGGCTGTCCTCGAAACTCCAAAGCTACAAAAGCGGAGCCGAAGGAATCTGATCCCTGTCTGTGAGAGCGCTCCGTCTTGACTCTCTGCAAGCGACAAGCTCAGCGGACAAGAAAACTTCAACACACCTCCCCAAAAAGGCACCGGACCATGCAAGGCTACCCACACACCACACGGGTCGGAAGCTTCCAGCATTCAGTCAACAGATGCCTGCTGTGGCTGCGCCTCAACACATCCTTCTGCAGTGAGAGTTTTGTGTTGATACTGGAGACACACTGTTTGGCTCGCATGAGGAATATCCGGAACAGGTCCCATGCATCTTTGAGGTGTGATATAAACGAGGTAACGCCACGCGAAACGACCCGCGCGATAGCACGAGTGTTTTTTAGAGCAAAACTGCAGTTTTAACGTGGTAAAACGCTGATTTCTGGATTATCAGTTCTTGTTTTGGGGAGACATCCTTGCGCAACCTCGAAAGCTTTCGGGGCTTGCTTTCGTCATTGCTTTATCTCTGAAACTAGTATTTTGGTGGTTTTACCACAGCAAAAGCACGATCTTGCGTTTGATGGCTTGATTGTCTGGCAACATGTCTTTAAAGTTTTCCGGATGAAATGGCCTTCTCGGATTTCTGGGGAGGTGTGGGTTTTTGGGGCTTCGGTGTTGTCAAGCCTTTGTAGTCTTGAGGGGCGTTAGGGCAAAAATTGTAGTTTCACTGGGGAAAAACGATGTTTTCTGCTTTATCGGTGGTTGTTGTTTTGGAAGACAGCCTTGCGCAACCTCTTCAGTTGTCGGGTCATTCTTTCGTCATTGTTTCATGGTTAGAACTCGTGTTTTTCGTGGTTTTGCCGATGCGAAAGCAATGTCGTGGGATGTCGGGCTGAAGCTTTGAACTTGAAGGTTTTGGGGCTTGCACTGCGTCGGTAGGGCACGGGATGCTGGTTTTAAGCTTCTAGCTGGAGGGTTTTGGGTTTGTTTGCTTGGGATTTTTGCATGGATGCTCTGCGTAAACGGATGGGGTCGGGGTGGACGGTGCCGGCATGGATGCTCTGCGTGAACGGATGAAGTCGGGGTGGACGTTATCACGGTTCCGGCATGGATGTGCTGCATAAACGGATGGGGTCGGGGTGGACGTTATTACGGTTCCGGCATGGATGCTCTGCGTGAAAAGATGGGGTTATTACGGTGCCGGCATGGATGCTCTGCGAGAACCGATGAGGTCGGGGTGGACGATATTACGGTTCCGGCACGGATGCTCTGCCTGAACGGATGAGGTCGGGGTGGACGTTATCACGGTTCCGGCATGGATGCTCTGCGTGAATGGATGAGGTCGGGGTGGACGATATTACGGTTCCGGCACGGATGCTCTGCCTGAACGGATGAGGTCGGGGTGGACGTCATCACGGTTCCGGCATGGATGCTCTGCGTGAACGGATGAGGTCGGGGTGGACGTTATCACGGTTCCGGCATGGATGCTCTGCATAAACTATATATCTTTGTCTGCAAAAGCAAACTAAGTAGAGAGTGTATTGCAGCAGCAGTGGCAGCAGCAGCATAGCAAGCGTGGCAGCAGGACTTATGGTTGAAAGACCACGCAGTAAATGTGCAGCAGCAGTGGATGCTACAGCAGCAGCATAGCAGGCATAGCAAGGGTGGCAGCACAACTTATGGTTGCAAGACAAAAACAAGCAAAAACAAGCATAACCCGCGGGTCAATTCGTAGTGCGTTAGCATAAACAAGATTGCAGGGCCAAGCCCATGCTTGCACAGACCCTTTCCGAGCCTGGCATCTGCTAGAGGCTGGGTGGCTGGGTGGCCGTGGCTGTGGCTTGGTGGGTGCGTGGGATGCGACAACCAGAAACCGCAGGAATGCAGATAAGTGTGCGACATTGATTTGCGCAGCCGGAGCGGCAGCAACCTTGCACACAAATCGTGGGAGTAGTTCATAGCTGCGTTTGAAGCTGAATCAAGCAAGAGTTGACTCTACAACACAAGTTACGCCGCCACACTCGCTGTCCAGGGATTCCAGGGGCCCTGCTTGGCCAGGCCCAGGCAATGGCATTTGACCAACACTGTTGCCCTGCTTGCTCTGCATGATCTGCATCATCCTTCCAGCAAGCAGTCTGAGTCGCAGCATGAACGCAGCCAGCACCCTGCAAAAGTAACCATCGTCCCTTAGCCGCCGGCATCTGCATCTGATTCTGCATCGTCATTTGCCACTGCATGAGCCTCAAGGCAACTTGACATCTGCTACTCTCAGACTTCTGCATCTCGAGTGCCCTGGAGCTGTGTCAGCTTCGACTGACACCTGAAAACATCCTGCAAAAGTCTTGATCGTGCGAGTTCGCAAATTCCAGGTGTCTGGCTGCTCCGGGCTCATCTGCTGCATCTGCTGCGGGGTCAACATAGGCATCTGCGGCATCTGCTGTCCCGGGACACCGGGCCTGGCTGATGAGCACAGGTGATGTGCAGTCTGTAGGAAGCGGGAACTCAAAGCCAGCATCACTGCACTCCCATCTGCATCGCCATGGGCTGCATAGGCCTTGGCATGTGAATGCCACACTCTACACCACACCCTCAAGCGGCAGCCACTTCTATGATTCCTCTGATCTGGGATCAGCTTGGAGCTCTGCACTGGCGGCGGATGGGCACCCTGCACAACAACTCTTTCTAGTGCTAGTGCTTCCCATGTCGCAGACATGCAGTGTTGCTTTGCCATGCTCCCACCCCAAGAACTGACCGGTCCTGGACAGCGGCTGAGCTCGGAGGATCACAAAGATCATCGAACGCGGAATATCGAGCCGTAGTGACCACCCTCAGTGGCTATCCAGCTTCGAACAAGTCGCCGGAGCCACAGGCTGCAGCCTAGTTACCCCCTGAAATCTAAGGTAGCAGGTGGGCTACAGATAAACTCATAATGATGGCGCTCGAACTCCGTTCGGGAGAAGTGCCGATTTACACGACATGCTTGGGCACGATATCGTGAGGGGCAAAGCAGGGTGTTCGCAAAAGACATGGCTCAGCACCCAGCGGCTGCACTTCTTGCGGAGCTTGGCTAACAGGCGCAGGTGCAGCCTGAGGAGCCTGTAGACTTAGGCACTCAAGCAGAAGCCTCCCCTTCAAGAACATGTAGCATGGCTCGTGTGAGCATCAACCAAACAAACCAGCCTGCTGAGCAGCAGCAGGGGGAGCCTATAAGTCGGCATGGCTCACAATCCGCAGAACATATCGAATGATTTGCCTGAGTGAAGTCAAGGTCCAGGTCCAGCAATCCTCGGCAAAAACCATGCAGCTCGGGGAGTGCACCACTGACACTGTTGACACTGCAATGTCGAGGCCAGGAGCCGCCAGAAGCTGGAGCGGGAGGGTTTGTCGGCGCAACGCCCTGTGCTCCTGAGACTTCTGGGGCTTTCGATGTGTCCGTTTCAAGCCAGGTAGTAGTCGCTTCCATGATGCATGTTGTTTTTTCCGTTCGTTTGAATTGGCCCACCACTGCCTGCGCCCGAGAAGTCACCCCAGTCGGCGCTCGATTGCTCTCCTGGATGTGGAAAGCTTTGTGCATTGAGGGCATCAGAGATTACGCAATTCTTTAGACACAACCTTGTTTTGGTGAGAATGCATCGCTGACATGGCACAGATCACTGCCCACCTGCCCCACGCTGGGCAGCAGGTGGCGCCTGCATTCCATCTGGAAAGAAATCGTTGTCACTCCTGGGACGGAGGACCCAGTGCAGCGGTTGCAACATACACCAGCTTCCTTTGAGAACCACACGTTCCCTATCAGACTCTTTGCTACACTCAACATGTGAAATTCGCACATGGGTTCCCGGCCTCTGGTTCCGTCCCGGCTCCCGTCCAGCACTCTGCCGACGGTCACCATCATCTTCGAACCGTTCGCGGCTTCCTCTACGGTCGTCTTCTCTCACGTCTCTGTCATCTGACCGCCTGTGATCTCGATCTCGGCGATCTTCCCGCCTGTCGGCATCTCGGTCGTAACTTTCCCAACGATCTGAATGTCTGTCACCATCCCTCCGAGACGAACGTTCGTCGTCGTTCCAGTCAGGATCCCGACGATTTCGGCCAATCTCCTCTTTGTCCCTGTACCTCTCGTTGTCCCTTTCCCTATCTCTATCGCGATCCGTGTCGCGATCCCTTTCGCGATCCCTTTCGCGATCCCTTTCGCGATCCCTTTCGCGATCCCTGTCGCGATCCCTGTCGCGATCCCTGTCTCGATCCCTATCCCAATCCCTGTTGCGATCCCTGTCGCGATCCCTGTCCCAGTCTCTGTCGCGATCTCTGTCCCTGTCACGATCCCGGTCTCGATCCCTGTAGCCATCAGCTGGACGGTCAAAGTCCCTGTTCCTGTGTCTGTCGTGATCCTTGCTGGGATCCCAGTCCCGATCACGGTCTCTGCCTCCATGAGCGGCGCGACGATCTCGATTGTCATCTGCGTCTCGAGGATCGTCATGGGATCTTCTGCGTTCCCGCTCGCGATCTCCTCGCGAATCCAAATGGTCGTCGGCACGTCTGTCTCTGCCGTCGTTTCTTTCTCTGGTGCTCCGGTCGCCACCTATCCATCAACCGAAGGTCTCGCAAGCTTGCACTCTGACACAACACTGCTTGACAGGTCCTGCACCGTCACGATCACGAGGCTGTTCAAAGCGATCTCTTTCATGACGATCCCCATTCCTAGCAACCTTGAAAGCTCGGCACGGCTTCTAAAGCATCGAAATTCTCGTCACATGCTTGGATTCCGGCCCAGCGCTTTTCTATGTACTTCATCTTGATGAAGTCCCGGCACTGGGGCATTTGCTTTATCAATACCAAAACAAGCGACAAGATCACGCTGCACTCCAGTGGCCTTGGCTTGATCGGTGCTATCCGGCTCTTGGAAATCACGGGGATCCCAGGAAGCCAGGAACTTCTCAGCGTCTTTCGCATTTCCACCGCCTCGACAGACAGCAAGCACCGTTTGAGGTCTCACACAGTGTTTGCCGGATCAACCCGCATGTCCGTAGGGCCCACGTTCGATGTCTTCCACTTCTTCCACGGTCCACTTGGAAACGGAAATGCCCTGAGGAATTGCAGAGTCCGGTGATTCTGCATGTTCGAAATCAAGACAGCCAAGCGAAAAAAGGCAACTTCACCACAGTCTGCCCGCCTTCACTTTGTGGCTGAATTCGCGGTGAAGTCCACCGCATGTGGTGCACACGAAGGTCGCGAAGGAGAGACACACATACGTTGGCCCGACCTGCGAAGGCCCAAATCGCAAAAGCAAACAGAACGAAAGCTCATCCAATTGTCGACTCCTCCTCCATCTCACGAACTATCGAATTCAAGTCTGTTCAACGGATGTTCAAGGCTGCACGCACCCACGTCCGATGCACGATGTGTGAAGACACCAAAAAACCTTCTCCGAAGGTTGACTCCCTACCACATACAACCTGTTTCCCAATCCCAAAACCACAAGCGAGCACTGGCAAACCTCAGTGCAATCAGCACATTTCTTGTTGGCTTTGTCACTGCGCTGGAAGGCGCGGATGCGGTCCAACAGATTCTGCCAGAGTCAGCACAGTAATTACAGTTACGTATCATGGACGCGACCAAACTGAACGTCACAATTGCCGGCCTTCTCACTGACCTTCTTAACACCAGCCATGCTTCAGGATAGCAGTAGTGTCGCCAATTCTGTAGATGGACCAGTGCACTGCTTAGACAAGGCAAAACTATAACGCGGCATCAAAGAGCTAGCTGTTGGCCAGATGGAACGCTTCCTCTTGTTCGTTTTCAATCACCTTACCTGCAACGTTGTTGGAAGATGGGAGCCAAATGCTGCGGCCAAGTCAGAACAGCATATTTCTGTCCTCCAAACCTCTTTGGTCAAAGGTCAACAGCTCACACCTCCGTGCCGGAAATGTCCTACTCATGTTGCAAGCCTTTCAACTTTTACCTTCAAGGCACACCCAGCCCGAAGCTGAGCCCAACATGTTCGGGCCACAGGCAAATTAAAACGGGGACAACTGTTTGCATCGAAACTCCCACCGAAATGCCAAGAGAGGCTCGCACGCTGCGGAAGTACAAAAACTGAAGTTTTACTTTCATTTCGTGAATGTCTCGAATCTGGGTTTGCGATTTGGAAAGGGCCAAGGTTTACGAAGTTAAAGGAACCAACCTAAAGGAACGTTCTGTTAGATGATCGTTTAATTCAAGGTTCGAGTTTTGTCAAACACATACTTACCCGTCTTGTTGGTTAAAGCAGCGTCTCAACGAACCCAAATCTGGAGCTCTATGTGTGTGCTTCAGTCGTTTTTCCATTGGCAGAGGCTAACACCACAACGACCACCGTTTGCAAATCTGACTTTTCACAAGCCTTTGGCAGATAACGGACCTCCATGCCACAGGCAAGGCAACTGCCCACGCCGTTTGGAAAATGATCTGGACTAAGCGCTAAAGACAGATCCGTGGTCAAACAAACCGTGCATGGGTCCCACGTCGCTGTGTATTAAATTTTGAGAACC